>JAMLFY010000014.1:334005-396792 GCA_030441495.1 Dalbergia oliveri
GCATACAAATCGGTTAAAACAACCTACAGGGCGTTTTGGTCATTTCAACGTCGAGTCTTAAATTAGGATTCTTCTCCTCTATTAACACACATAGCACAAAAAATCCCTTATTATCATCAAACATCCCTTGAGGATGGGTGGGGCCCACGACCTCATTTTCTAGTAATAACCTTAGGGGCATTTTGGTCATTTTACACGTAGAGAAAATCGGGTTTGTAACTCTTGCAATTTGCCCATAACCTTTTTCTAATGTTATATTCCTTATTTGAGGATTGTTCGACTTTTAAATTTTATGTAAGAATTACTTAGGGTAATTCGATAATCAGGAAAATCGTTACATATCATATTTAGATTTAAAGTCATCACCTAAATCTTAAATATAAGAAAATGGACTTATATTATCATGTTTAAATTCCAAGTCTTGTATATCATGTTTAAATTTCAAGTCATCACCTAAACCTTGAAGACTTAAAAATAGACTTGCATTTTCATATTTATATTTCAAGTTTTGCACATCATATCTATATTTCCAAGTCATCACCTTATAATGATAAAGATTAAGAAGGAGACTTGCATAGCATATTTATGTTTTTAGCTATTACCTAAAACTCTAAGACTGACTTACCTCTTTCAACTTAAATAGAAACATTGATCATTGACAACACACCTTGACCTATATATGTTTTCGACCCCAAGAGGTATTTGGATTGAAGTTAGTTTCATTTTCTTTTTAAGGATCGAATTTTGCTTCTATGATGTACAAAGAAATTTTATAGGATTTGAGAGCTCAGAGGGGTGGAAATGTATTTGAAGGATTAGAATCCTAATAATAAAATCTTTAGTTTTAGTGAAGAGCTTGTTTTGTTTTGTGAAAATGTGAGTATGATTTCAAAAGGAATGTTAGAATGATGTTTTAATGGTCTTGGAATAAAAGAACAGCTTGGATTGTGTTAAAACTTTGGTTTTTCAAATTTCAGGGATTCTTGGTAATAGATCACCAGCCTATGTAATTGATTACCAGGATGCTCTTATGTTCCTTGAATAAGTTTTCTGATTTTGTAATCGATTACTAGCACATGTAATCGATACCAGGACCCCAAATGTACAAATAAGTGTGTTCTAAGCCAGAATAATGTGGATTGATGACCATACATGATTAAGTTTTGAATTATGTGAATGATGATCCCTAGTATGTTACATATATCCTGTTAAGCATAGCATATGCATTCACTTAGTCTGGTCCTTGATTTCTAGCATACTAGGTAGGAGCATGTTTATTGTTATAAGATACAATTCATATTATGCTTATGGATATGTGCAAAGAGATGTGATGCATGTTTATATGATCAGTGACATGGTGATTTTGTGGCATGATGAGATTATGAATAAATGATTAAGACACATGATCTATGAGGATTATGAGGATGATATGTTAGATGATAAGTTATGATTATATGCTCACATTTGCATCTGCGAATAATATGCTAAGATAATAGGTGACATAAGACATACGAAAATGATCTTTAGACTCCAGGAATTAATGGTTTAGGAGAGGTGATCCAGTAAAGGTGATCCTTTAGATTCTAGGAATTAATGGTTATGAAAGGTGAACCTATGCCCTCTAGCCCACACTTGGAGTCGGAATTTAGCTTATTGGGAGATAAGTATAGACTAGTGACGACTAGTTAGGTATGAGCTTATAACCTAGAACTCTTAAAAGGAGAAGTATTAGGATGGCCTCCATGGAAAAGAGAATAAAAAGTTTAGTCGCTAAAAGAATAATGAGGAAAGATCATGTTAGAAGAATTTACATTCTCCATGCTATGCCCACCTAATATGATTATATGAATATCTTGCTTATGGCATCAATATGCATTCATGACTTATTATGTTGCATTCATGCATTAAGATTCATGCTAAAATGTACGGGCCTTGGCAAATGGTATTTGAAACTAATAAACGAACCCTATGTATATGCTCACTATTTCATAATGAAACCCGAGGTTCTTGAGGACGTAGACGATGACACATGTTAGGAGGCAAAAAACCTATCCTGAGATTGTTATATAAGTTCTCATCCCTTTTTTCTTTCCTTTTCCATATCGTCTTTAGCAGGAGATGTCAACCTTTGTGATATACGTTGATGCTACCATGTCACGACCCGACTTGGGAACGTGACCGGCAAGTGAGGAATCTCATCCCCATATAAGCCTCGTGACCTCTAAGTTTCTATATATGCAAAGCTTAAATCATAAAATCCATTTTCAAACACAATTTCATATCTAACATAAATCATTTTGTCTTTGAAATGTAAATCATCATAATTAGTTTCATGATCAAACTCTATATCTATAGTCATAATACAACATATACTGAATTACTCTTTTAGAGATTTTAAAACCATGAAAGCTATAATCATGCAAATACAATATAATCTAATTTATGGTAAGACAAAATGTAAAACGTCACTATGGTCTAAGACCTTGCTCGCAATGACACTAGAACACTCTAAGAACAACAAAAAGGTACTTCACTCCAAAGTGAAGCTCACCAACAGGTACCTCTATTGCTGGAGAGGAGACAACTTAGAAAGACCCATAACAACTACTATACCTGTAATGGGAGAAAGGAGAGGGGTGAGTTTTATCTAAAACTCAATGAGTGAATTCTTAACCCCTTAGCTCCATTCATGGGACACCAACCAAGATGCATAATAATACTAATGACCAACATCTAAAATCATGTAACAATGCTACAATGTGAGGAAATAACTCTAATGACCAATATAAGGGTCATAGGATTGAATCCACTCACCTGAGAGGGAGGAAGAGATGATGTCAACATCATTGTAGTCCTGAAGTTGAGAACACCCAAGTCTACCATAACAACCACAAAACTCAAGATCAATCTCTAACAATCTCTAGATAACTCTAATCTAACTCTAACAATATTGGGGGAACATCCCCCTCTTGACAACAATGGAGACTAACAACAAAGCCCATACACTAGAACATGGAAGCGGAGAGAAAGGAGCATAAACCAATAATCAAACTCAACTTGAAGCTTGGATGGAAGCTAGATTAGGAGAGGATGAGAGTGAGGAAGGAGTGTACGTCCTCTTTCTTCGTCAGACAAATGACCAAAATGCCCCAGGTCATTTTACCCCAATTCAAGGCAGTGACCCGGCAGTCCTCAATGGGTCAACTCAATGTTTGAAGGGGTTAGAATTGTTATGAATGATATTCGAGGTGAAATCTCGTTTCTAAACTTTCGGCTCAAAATGACCAAAATACCCCTGTGTTCTACACGGGTAAAAGGTGCCGTTTGAGCCCAAATTTTTCCAGGAAGTTTAGAATGATGTTTTTAGTAATGTTTGATGTTTAGTTCTGCTGGAAGGTCTGGACAGTTTAGTGCAAAATTACCATTTTGCCCCTAGACAGTGTAAGTGAGCCTAATGACGCAATTAAGCAAACCTAAGCAATATTAGGCTCTAATCGAAGATTAATTTATTTCGATAATTAATCTAGAGTCAAAATAATTTATTAAGGTTAATTAGAACCTAAGATTGCTTAGTTAAACTCTAATTGCATTCTTTAATTCAAGATTCCTAGTCATGGAATCTTGAATAGTGTTTTCTCTCTCCAATTCCTTAAATTAAGGAATTGTGCCATACCTCATTTGACAAAAAGAATTATTTTAAATTACTAATCTAGTAAGATTGCCCTCCTAATCAAGTCTTGACACTCCTAATTACCAATTACCTCACCTAAACACTTTCTTACAACTCCTAACCAAAACCTTAATCAAAGAAACACCTAAACACATCACTAAACCACAATTACATGAACAAATTTCTCTCCCTTGGCTGTGGCTGGCCGAATGCATGGCCCCCAGAAGTGCCACATGTTGATTGATCTCACTCAAAGAGCCATGCCTTGCCCATACTTTTGCCCATACTTCACCATGCTTGAACCCATACCCAAAGCCATACCTTGTAAGAGATATTTTTCTCTCTTTTTCTCTCCTAAGGCCGTCGGCCATCTCCCCAAATCAGCCTCCATTGTTGCAAATTTTCTATAAATACCAAGCCTTGAAGAACCTTGATACACTTTAGAAGCTTTGCTAAGTTTAGTTCTCTTGCTTTTTCTTGCAATTTCTCTCTAAGTTCTCTTCATCTTCTTCATTTTCTTCTACCTCTAAAGAACCTTGCCACCACCACAAACCACCACAAACAACCATAAACCACCACTACTCACCTTAAACCATCTCCTAAACACTTAAACTTTCCATTTCCAAGCTTAGAAACTCAAGGAAAAATCATTCCCTTTGAGTTCCCCTTTGGCCGAATCCATCATCACATCCAAGAGGAGATTTTGTCTTCTCAACTCTTCAAGAACCAAGCTTTCTTTCTTCCATTTCAAAGACTTCCTTAGGTAGGGGTTTTGTTTTCAAGTTTTGCTTGTTTTCTTAAAGAAAGTTCTAGTTTTCTCTTGGTTCAAACTCCTTTCTTTCTTTCTTTTCATTTTCGGCCAAGAGGCCATTTTATGAAAATAACATGAGCTTGATGATGAGGTTTCAAGATAATGACTTGTGATGTCATGTGAGAAACCTCTAAAGCTTGAAACAACTTGGTCTTGGACCATACATGCTTGTGTTTCTTCTCTTTCTTGGTTTCATTTTCGGTTCTTTCCTTTTCTTCCTTAAATGATTTCGGTTTCCTTTGCCTTGGTTTGAACAAAGTTTGCTAAAAATGTAAAGTAGATCACAAAAGTTTTGTTAAAGAAAATTAATCACATGTTTTAAAAGCTCTAAGCTTACCCTTGCCAACCTTAAAGTTGGTCGGCCGTTCTAAGAGTTTTACTCTAGATTGAAGCCCATGAGCAATAAAATAAAGAATATGACTTAGTTCTTGTAGTTTTGTTTAGACAAAGTGTTGAACTTTGTGTCCATTTTCTTAAGCTTGATGATGAAGTTCAAACCTTAAGACTTCTTTGAAGTCTAGGTGCTAAGAACTCTAAAGCTTGCCTTATGATACATAATGGGTTGAGGTTTATGTTCCTTTAAAGTCTTGCAAAGAGCTCTAGTTAAGATCTAAATATTCATGTTTACTTTAATGCTTGCATAGCATGTTTATTTTCAAGTCATCACTAAACAACTTAAAGATTAAACAAGAATTGCATCCTCACTTAATAAATCTCAAAGCCTACCATTTCAACCTTAAAGTTGATTGTTGATTTGGGTAAACACTCAAGAGGCCTAGAGACTAAAATAAAGAATTGAACCTTGCATCTCATGTTTACTTTCTTGCCTAGCATGTTTAAATTCTATGCCATCACTTAAACTCTAAAGATAATAAAAAGGTGCATCTCATGTTTATTTTATGTCTTCACTTTATTTTCTAATGAAGAATAAAAATGAGGTGCATAGCATGTTTAAGTTTATGTCATCACTTTAATGATCTAGAGCTCAAAGACTTGCCCAAGTATCCTATGTAAGGTTTTAAGAAAATGTTGGCATTCTCAAAGAAGCCATTTGGCCTTGTGGTGATGATGATGGACTTAGTATGAGTTCCTCTAATCACAAGTGTCCATAGTTTATTTTTTGTATTTTTCTAAGCTTAGGAGCACCTAAGCAACATTATGAATGAAATTATATACTTTAAATCTATTTCATGAACAAGTTAATTTAGCTACTGACCTCATGTGTAATTGCATGATTTTAATGTAAGGATTTGAGTTCTAAAAGAGTTTTGATCCCTAGAATTATTCCAAGAGAAAACTAGCAACTTGTATGCATTTTAATTCATGAGATTATGTGATTTTATGGGCTTATGATTTCGGTTCTGCCCTTCATGATTGGCTACTGTATAAATGCTGTTCTAAGGTGTTAAAATGTGTAAAATTATGTTTGAGTGAAGCAAGGATCGATTTAGAGAAGTTAGAAAAGAATAAGTAACTTAAAAGGATTAGAAATGAGAATTCTAGAACACTTTAATGCACGAATATGTAAATCTGTTCCAGCATGATTAATTCAAGGATAAATGGTTCATAATTAGTAGGATATGCATAAAAACCCTTCATAAATGATTAGGTGTTAATTACTAAGCTTAAGGTGATGATAAGGACTTAAAATGGGAATTCTAGCACACTTAGACATGGAAATGTAATTCTGTCCAGCATAGTTAAATTGAGGAAAAGTGATCTATAACTTAGAAAACATGCCTAGGAATCCCTCATAATTGGTTTAGGAATTGATTATGGAGCCTTAGGCGAAGAAGGATCTTAAAAAGGGTCACGAACGGAGATTCTAGAGCCCGTAAGCATATGATATTTTCTACCGTAGATCTGCAATGCTGTTTGGAATTTTAGTGAGTTCAAATCTTAGAGAAAAGTTTAAGTGTTAACCTCTTAAGGGTAATAAAGATGTAATATGGGTATTAGAATGATTAGAATACAAGTTTAAGACCCGTAAAGGTCAAAGCATAAGATACTATGAGATAGGTGACGAGTGAGCATATTTATGATGATGAACCTCGAGCATGTTTATGATGATGTGATTATGTTAAGTTCCTTGAGCATGAAACTTTATGTGTATGATTGGTATGATGATATGATGAAATGTTGTATTTAAGATGCATAAGGTTTCAAAATATGAATGAGATTGAGGAATATGCTCATGTGAACTAGAAAGTATTGTTTTGAGAAAGTTCCATGAAAATGATGCATGTGACTGAATTATGTGGCATGACTCAATTTGAGGAAATTCTGAAGAGTAGCGTTATGCGCGAATTTCCGTCAAATTTGAGAGACATAAAGTTTGAGAAATATGATGTTTAAGGTGACACACCGAGACGTATTTCTCCTTCTTAGGAGAAGGTAAAACCGTGGGCATAGACATAGCCCCCAAAGCGGACAAAGTCGTTGGTCTTAACCAGTTCGATGCGTTTCGAAGAAGGAAAAAGTCCCATGATGGGTGATCCTTAGGCCCCTACCCGTACTCGGGAGTCGGGATTATGATGATTATGATTATGATTATGTTTATGATTCGCTTATCAAGAGGATAAGTAAGAACTAGTGACGACTAGTTAAGGTATGAGCTCATAGCCTAGTTTAAGGGGTGCGGTTACTATTATGTTTGGTGTCACAAGTATGAGAAAGGAAAGATGTTCAAGAAAAGTTACATGCCACTTATATGTTGTTTGATTATTGTTTGGTTTTCCTAAAGTACTGCCATGCATTCATGAACTATTATGTTGCATACATGCATTAAGTCATTATAAAAGACATGGACCTTGGATAAATATCTTGTGAAAACCTCATAATGAACCTATGCATGCTTAACCTTTTTATAATAAACCCAAGGTTCCTGGGACGTAAACGATGACACTAGGATAGAGGATTTCCCTACAGATTCTTTAGCAAGATTCTCACCCCTCTCTCCGTTTTTTTTCCGTTACGTTTCAACATCGATGGCGTCGTTCGTGATTTTTGTTGATGCACCCGTGGGGAACTGCACTATGACACATCAGCCCTACCACTTCGAGGGTCATTGTGCTATATGCATTTTTGCATACATGGGACGCCTATTTGCCTTTCAGTTTCAGCTTTGATTCATCTGACTTCCCCTTTGGCGACGACATGATTTTTGAGGACGTGACCCCGAGACGAGTAGAACCTTCGTGCCGTTCTATCTTCACGGTGCGAGGTTACCCCGAGTACATGCCTCGTCCGAGATGTCGGAGGCCGACCCATCAGAGGATCCTCCCTTCTCATCCTTTCGAGGGTTCCACCCTCCTACCCATGGATATTGGGATGGGTAGCGAGAGAGTGACGCAGCGAGGTTACACGACGTTCTAGAGGCACCCACGCGGAGAGGCATGCCGCCCATCCTTCTACCTTCATGCATCCGAGGAGCTTGCCCAGTTCATTGGGTATGTGCCACCAAGGGATGAGGAGGAGCATCATCCATAGTTCAGGAAGGAGTGTCATAGCTTGGGAGTATTTTTTGGGTTGTTTCATGTATTTGTTGTTATGTTTATTATTTCTGTTATTGTACTGCAAGCTCTGCCCACTAGTATGGGTAAGACTTTATGTTTCTTTTATTTCAGTAGTCATGTACTAAACTATATTAACTAATGTGATGAAGAATGATGTTCATGATTGATGTGTTCTTTAATGCTTATGTTCTGTATGATTTATTTATTCTTCCTTTCACGTTACATTTTATGTTACGCGCAAAGGCTCGCACTTTGTTTTACATGTTTCATTTAAAAAAAATTTTACTTGTAATTTTCGCTAAGTATTTTGTAAATGAATTTAAGAGAAGTAATAACTAATGATTAATCTTGATACGTCCTAGGCGTATTTGGGTTAAATATTAGGGTGTTAACAAGAAGAATAGATTTTGTGGGTAGGTTCAAAGACGGGTGTTTTCCTAAGCTCGGTGTTTTTATAGGGGGTCGGGCTCATTTACCAAAACTTCATCGTTTTGCATCTTGTTCTAACATCAGATACGTTCACTACAGTGAGAAATCTCGCTGGAGTGAACCTGATAGGAGCAACAACTCAGCAGGAAACATAGTCTGATGAGTGTTCTTCTGTTGGATCGAGTCATTTTTCAAAATTTTGCAGCAATAGCACACTCACTTCCCATTAACTTTAAAACATAAATGTAAATAAGAAATTCCCCCCATTTGGATTCAAATAAAATATAAAAAAATCAAAATCTCAACCATTCAAAATCCAAAATTTTGGGTTTTAGTTTAAATCTAGAAAGTTTGAGATTTTTTTAAACTTGGGGGTCTGAAATGAAACCTGTTAAGGTTTCAAAAATCTAAATTTAAAATTTACTCTTTAACTCATTTTCCTTATAGAAACAATTACTTGGAATTTTGATCCCAAGAATATGACTCTAACATATAGCCCTCCAAGGAGATGTAGGGTCCAGACTTAGAAGTTTGGATGTTACGGTGGGTTGGACTGAAGCACAGCCAGCAATGCAAAGAGAATCTTGTTTCCACACATTTCCTGAACAAAGATACAATCTTCCCCCTTAAAAGATTTGGTCCCAAAATTTGAACTTGCATTAGTAGAAGATCAAGGGATAAAACTTGATCACACGGGTTTCAAGGATAGGCTTGGATGCCTAGAACACTTGAACATGATACTTTGACTATACGGCTACATACTAGGAGACAATGCCATTCTGAAGGCCAGGACTCCATCACTCTTGTAACACCTAACATTTAACCTAATACGCTCGAGTCGTATTTTGTTATTATTAGTTGTTAAGCCTTTGTGAAACTTAACTTTTCTTCTTAAAAATATGAGTATTAAAAATATGACTAAATTTTGTTTTTTGAACTTTAAAACCAAAATGCAAGCCGCGACTTGGCATAAGATACCGATTAATACATGTATGACATAGCAATCATATAAACTTTCATCATAGCATATATATGTAAACCATAGTATAACATACACAAATCATATTAACATGCCATAACCATAACATAAAAGCGTTCCTGCATACGTCAGGACATCTAAAATACTAAACTCATAATAAGTTTGAACATACACCAGCCAATGCTAAACATAACTATAACAAAACTAGATGAATCTCCATGCTTCTGTGACCTTCTACCTAGAGGTAACGTGCTCATATGCCTACGCCTCAGCAAGATCACGAACAAAGCACATTCATGTTTGAGACGACAGGAGAAAGAAAAGGGGTGAGAAACTTATTTAAGATTTTTAGGGTTTCCCCAACTCTAACACAAGTGTCATCGTCGGCCAGACTTCGATTTTCATTATGAAGGAATGTGATGCATGAAAGATTTTACTTTAAACTTTCAAATTCCTTTTATCCAAAGTGGGTTTCTTTTAGCATGGGTCTTAATAACATGAATTAAGAGGTTCTATGTATGCATGGATGCCTCAATGAGCATAAATTAACACATGTAAAAGCACATATCACATGATTAAATTAACCAATAAACAATAATGTAACGTATGTATATGCATCTTTACTTTGTCATGATTGAACTTTCAAGTTCCTTCTTAATGACCACCCTTTATATCATCACCATAAACCAACCATCTCACCTTCCCGTGATTTTACAGTAATCACTAAAACTCCACCTCACCGATCGCCTAGAATGAGCTCAATCCTAACTAGCCATCGCTCCAATTTATATGCGGTAATAGAGGGTAAACACACCACTACACAGCACCCATAAACCTTCCTCTAAACACATAACCTTTCCATTTCCAGATCAAGAACCCAAGACAAACCTTTCTTTCTTTCTTCTCCTCTTGACTGAAACCATCATCTAGCACCAAGGAGGATTTGTTTTTTCATTCAAGACCAAGCTTCTCTTTTTAAAAAGAAAAACATCTTAGGTAGGGAGTTGTTTTAAAATTTGCTTTCCTCTTTTTTTGTCTTATTTTGATTTCTTCCTTTCTTTTTCCTTTCTTGTTTTCGGCCTTAGTGGCCTATATGATGAAGGAACCATGGCTTGATGATGAGGATCTTGGGTGTTAGTTGTAAAACCATCATTTATTTGATCTCCAAAGCTTGAAGGTTCCATTTTTAAGAAAGTTTTTAGCAGTGATATTGTTATGTTGTTAAGTGGTAATCTTGAGCCTAGGACTAAAGAAATGCATTCATTTATATTTCCTTGCTTAGCATATTTACTTTCCAAGTTATCACTTAATAATTAATCTCAAAACCTACCTATCTCAACTTTAAAGTTGAGATGTGATTTAGAGTAAATACTCCAAGAGGCCTAGAGCACTAAATAAAAGAAATGTACTTATTCATATTTATATTTCCTTGCTAGCATATTTACTTTCCAAGTTATCACTTAATAATTAATCTCAAAGCCTACCTATCTCAACCTTAAAGTTGGAATATGATTTAGAGTGAATACTTGAAGAGGCCTAGAGCACTAAAATAAAGAATTGAACTTGCATTCATGTTTACAATTTCTTGTCTAGCATATTTATTTTCAAGTCATTACCTAAAAACTTAAGATGTAAAACTAGAGCTTGCATTCTCATCTTTAATTTTAAGCTTTGCATAGCATATTTACATTTTCTTGCTATTAATCTAGAAAACTAAATGAAGCTTGCGTTGCATATTTATACTTATGCCATCACTAAAAATTAAGTTAATGCTCAAGAATCACCATTTTAATTTACATAATGAACTTTGACTTATGAAATATATATATGTATATATATATATGTTATTAAGTAAGGACATGTTTATTGAGTTATTTTACCATCAAATCTAAAGATTACTGATTATGTGGCTAAGACCATAAAGTTTAATTTTACTATAATCTAGAGATTTGTCATTATGTTGCTAAGGTGATGAAAAATTATTTATAAGGAAAATTTAGAATTAAAGATGTGAATGACTAGTTTCTGAAGAATGTTATAGTACTCCATATGCTTGAGGATTTATGTGAAGTTGAGGTCTTACATGTTAGAGATATTATTGAATGAATATGGCATGTTATGATTTTTCTTGAAATATTACAAAGTTGCATGTGAAGCAAAAGTAAAGTATATGATATGGTTGTGGCCTTGCATCTTAACATGATTTGTTTTATGATATTCTATGACTTCATGCTTATATTGCATCATTATATGATATGCTAATGTGGAAATGATCCTCTAGACTCCCAAAATTAAAGGTTATGAGAGGTGATCCAAGAAGTTGCATTTTTCATGACATGAAAGTTGCATTTCTCATGACATGAAAGTGCATACACATGATATGAAAGTAATATGTTTTCCTCCTCTATTTTCCCATATTAAATCTAGCGACGGCTAGTTAGGATTGAGCTCATTCCTAGGTGATCGTGAGGCGGTTTCCTGATGACATTAAAAATCGCCAGGGACGGTGAGTTGGTTGGATTTCGGCGATGACGTGATAGGGTGGAAATTAAGAAAGGAACTGAAGAGTTCAAACATGATAAAGTAAAAGATGCATATGCATATGTCACATTATTGTTCTAATTGTGCATTTAATCATGTGATATGTGTTATTTACATGTGTTATTTATGCTCTTGAGGTTTGCCATGCATACATGAGATATATGTTGCGTTCATGTCATTAAGACCCATGCTAAAAGACACCCACTTTGGATAAAAGGATTTGAGAAATTTAAAATTGAATTGATGAATGACATCTTTCATAATGAAAACTTTAAAGTTGATGGGGATGATGACGATGACACTTGTGTTAAAGTTGAGGGAGTTTCCAGAATCTTGAATAAGTTTCTCATCCTTTCTTTCTTCCGTGTTCGTCTCCAGACATTAATGATGTGGATTGTCGTGATCTTCCTTGAGGTGTGGGCAAGAATCACATCATTTACCCGATCAAGAGGATCAATGAAAGCGTGAAAACTAGTTTAGTTTTGTTATAGTTATGTTTAGCTTTGGGCTTGTGTATGTTCAACTTTTTTGTTGTGTTTAGTATCTTAGAATGTCCTTACATTTGTAGGACATCGCTATTATGTTATGATTATGGCATGTTTATATGAATTGTGTTGTGATTATTCTATGATTTATGTAAATATGCTATGATAAAGTTTATATGATTGCTATATCATACGTGCATTAATCGTATCTATGCGCACGCGCGGCCGCATCTTAAGCTTTATGTTCAAAAAAGAAAAATTTAGTCATATTTTTATTACTCGTATTTTAAAGATAAGTCAAGTTCTAAAACAAAGGCGTAGCAACTAATAACTAACCAAAATGTGACTCGAGCCTATTAGGTTAAAAGGTAGGGTGTTACATTTTGGTATCAGAAAATTTTACTCTCACAAAGCCTTGAGGATTGGACTGACCATGCTCTCTAAAGCATGATGCGATAGTTCCATGTGTAGAATGTAATAGAGATAAGCTATAGGATAGATATGCATGACTCCTGTTTCTTCGTATGTGCCATGGTAACTAGCTTATCTAGCATGAATATTGAGCCGTATCACTTATGTTTATTGACTTGTAAGTCCAGGGACCAATGCACCACGACAACAAGCAATAGGACCCTGACTCCAAGCCAAGACAATGAGACTGCGAAGCCTCTGCGAGGTGGCTAGGACCATGAGGGCGATGTTGAAAGGATGGACTGAGACCACCAGGCATCGAACCATGTCCCTGAAGTTCCCGAGCATGCCCGTTTTGAGGAATTTTGCAAGGCCAACCTCTCATTCAAGGGAACCTTGAATCTGAACCATGTCGACGAATGATCAGAGCATGGAAAAGATCTTCACAATGATCCCATGCATGGAAGGACAGAAGGTGACTTTTTCCACTTATATGCTGGAAGGTATGCCTTTTGGATAGGAGCTTAGACTTCTAGAGGCATCTGGAATGGTTTCACTTGGAGTTGTTCAAGGCTCACTTCTACGAGAAGTACTTCCCAGAGTCTGAGGAACGCCAGGATATTCCAATTCATGCTTAACTCAAGGAGGCATGAGCATCATTCAGGACACCACCAAGTTCGAGGAGCTCAAGTTCTCAAGGATGTACCAAGGGAACCCAGACAAGTATTGGAAGTGCATCAAGTACGAATCGGGCTAAAGGCTGAAGTTAATGTTGCGGTGGCTTATTTGGAAATCAAGGACTTCCCTACCTTGGTCAACAAATGCGCATTCATTGAGGACGGCCAAAGAAGCTGAAGCATGGCAAAAGCTGATGGGTTCGCAAAGAAGCTAGTGCCAAAGCCTCGAAGTTCAAACTGGAGACCAGACCATCGTCCAACCCCACAAGGACCAAATGATCCAAGAGAGAAGGAGAAGGACTGCATTGTTTGTTTGAAGTGCGGAAAGAACCATGGCAATCACCTCGCAGCTAGCCAAGGAGTGTGCTTTAGGTGGGAGCTTGACCACATGATCCGAGATTGTAATGAGAAGATCCCACAGTGATGCCTAACATCTCCTACTTTATGGATTACCGACTATCTCACAAACCAACACGGGTCTTTCAGCTTGTGCTTTGTCCTCACTCACATGCTTCCTGGAAATTTCAGGAGGTCACCCATCCCAAATTATCCCAAGTCAAGCACGCTTACCTTGTAATTCTTCGTGATGAGCTACCAAAGAAAGATGCATCTTTGTGGCATAGGTAGCACTAATCAATTCATATAAGCCCTCCTTAATGCTAGTACCATACCTATACAAACTCAGGATCCTCTCATTCGGGGTGTGTAATCGGTTCATTCATGTAACCCTCTGCTCTGAGGCAGGAGCCGCTCCTTGTCGTGTTTCTCCGTGACCATTCCTTGCCTCATCCTCTGCTTACATGATTCTCTATACCATAATGTAACATCCTCCCAAGTACAACGTCATTCTTAAGTCATGGCATTATGCTTAGGAGTTGTTACTTATAAATTAGCGACTTTTCTTAGTTATCTATAGCAAGATCTATCGAGTCGAGTAGTAACTAATTTGTGGTTCTACTACATATATACAACAAATACACAAAACATTTATTTATTTCATAAGTAAGTACAAAAGGAAGCTTTGTACATCTTCATTTCCTCTGAGAGAGTACAAATGACCGAAATGCCCCTGAGGTCATTTTTACCCGAAATTCAGGACAGCTGCCTCCTAAACCCTCGAATGGGTCAACTCGATGTTTAAAGGGGATTACGTTGTTATGAATGATGTTCGAGGTGAAAATCTCGTTTTCTAAACTTTCGGCTCAAAATGACCAAATACCCCGCTGTGTTCTATATGGGTAAAAGGTGCCGTTTGAGCCCGAACTTTTCCAGGAAGTTTAGAATGATGTTTATGAGCAATGTTTGATGTTTAGTTTGCCTGGAAGGTCCGGGTAGTTCTAGTGGAAATTACCATTTTGCCCCTAGAACAGTGTACAGGAAGCCTAATGACGCAATTAAGCAAACCTAAGCAATATTAGGCTCTAATCGAAGATTAATTTATTTCTATAATTAATCTAGAGTCAAAATGATTTATTAAGGTTAATTAGAACCTAAGATTGCTTAGATAAACTCTAATTGCATTCTTTAAATTCAAGATTCCTAGTCATGGAATCTTGAATAGTGTTTTCTCTCTCCAATTCCTTAAATTAAGGAATTGAGCCATACCTCATTTGACCAAAAGAATTATTTTAAATTACTAATCTAATAAGGTTACCCTCCTAATCAAGTCTTGAACCACCTTAATTAACCATTTTCTCACCTAAACACTTGCTTACAAACTCCTAACCAAAACCTTAATCAAAGAAACACTTAAACACATCCTTAAACCACAATTACATGAACAAAAATCCCTTCCCCCTTGGCTGATGTGTTGACCGAAAATCCCCCTAAAAATGGTGCCACATGTTGATTTTTGATGCACTCCAAGCCCATGCCTTAGGCCATGCTTTGCCCATACCTTGCCCATGCTTCCAACCATGCTTGCCATGCCTAAGCCCATGCTTTTGTAAGAGATATTTTCCTCCTCCCTTGACCTTGAAAACCATCAGCCATTCCCTCCCCAAATCAGCCAACATATCTCATTCTTCTATAAATACCAAGCCTTGATGAACCTTGTCACACTTTGGTTCACTGTAAGTTCACACTTCTTGCAAATCCTCTCATTTCCTCTCAAACCTCCTCACTTTAGCTGATTTCTCCTTCAAGTTTCAAGAGGATTTTCCTTCTCCATTTCATCAAAAACAAAGCTTTCCTTCCTCTCTTCAAGACTTCTTAAGGTAGGGGTTAAGTTTTGATGATTTTTGTTTGTGTTCTTCAAGAAAGTTCTAGTTTTTCTCTTGGTTTCAAACTCTTTTCCCCTTCCTCTTTCTTTTTCGGCCAAGAGGCCTTTTTATAAAGAATATGAGCTTGATGATGAGGTTTCAAGATAATGACTTGTTGTTGTCATGTGAGAAACCTCTAAAGCTTGAAACAACTTGGTCTTGGACCATACATGCTTGGATTTCCTTTCTTTTCTTGGCTTAAGTTTCGTTTCCTCTTCCTCTTTCCCTTAAGGATTTCAGTTTTTCTTCTTTGGATTTGAACAAAGTTTGTAAAATATGTCTAGTAGATCACAAAAGTTTTGTTAAGAAAGTTAATTATGATTTCAAAAAGCTCTAAGCTTACCCTTGCCAACCTTAAAGTTGGTTTGCCGTTTAAGAGTTTTACTCTAGATTGAAGCCCATGAGCAATAAAATAAAGAATATGACTTAGTTCTTGTAGTTTTGTTTAGACAAAGTGATGAACTTTGGGTCCATTTCCTTAAGCTTGATGATGAGTTCAAACCTTAAGATTTCTCTTGAAGTCTAGGTGCTAAGAACTCTAAAGCTTGCCTTATGATACATAATGGGTTGAGGTTTATGTTCCTCTAAAAGTCTTGCAAGAGCTCTAGTTAAGATAAAAACAAGATGCATTCATGTTTAAATTTATGTCTTGCATCTCATGTTTATTTTGATGCTATCACTAATTTCACAAGAGTAAATGAATGAACTTGCATTACCATATTTAAATTCCCAAGCTTGCATTTCATGTTTATATTTCAAGTCATCACTTAATCCTTAAAGATAATAATGAAGTTGCATCTTATATTTATTTTATGCTCTCACTTTACTTTCTAATGAAGAGTAAATAAAGTGCATGGCATGTTTAAGATTTTGTCATCACCTAAATACTCTAGAGCTTAAAGACTTGCCCTAAGTATCCTAAAAAGGGAACTCTAGTCAAAAGAAATGGATGAGTTTTAGTATGAATTCAATAATGGTTTGATTTTGTAAAATGTGAGAATGATTCTAAGAAAATGTTGGAAAACTGTTTTATGAGGTCTCAAGATGTTTAAATAGTTTGGAATGTGTCAAAAATCATGTTTTCTCATATTCCAGGAGGTTCTGGTAATCGATTACCATCCATGTAATCGATTACCAGAAGGTTTTGAGGACTTTTGGTTTGGTAATCGATTACCAGAGGTGTAATCGATTACCACCTTTTTCATGCCCAGACCTTTTCTGCAAACCCTGGAATCGATTACCTTATAGTGTAATCGATTACTCTTATGTTCTTTATTTTCCTAATACTTAACCTAAGTAATCGATTACCATTGTATGTAATCGATTACCTCTTGTTTTTGAAACCCATAATATTTAGCTTGGTAATCGATTACTAGGAACATGTAATTGATTACCAGAACACCTTTTGTTTTCTAAAAATGTTCCAAGAGAAAACTAGTAACTTATATGCTTTTCAAACCAAGAGATTATGTGATCTTATGGGTTCATGATTTTGGTTCTATGTTTGGCTACTGTATAAATGCTGTTCTAAGTGTTAAATGTGTAAAATTATGTTGAGTGAAGCAAGGATCGATTTAGAAAAGTTAGAAAAGAATAAGTAATTTAAAAAAGGATTAGAGATGAGAATTCTAGAACACCTTAATGCAAGAAATGCAAATCTGTTCTAGCATGATTAATTCAAGGATAAATGACTCATAATTAGTAAGACATATACAAGATCCCTTCATAAACAATTAGGTGTTGATTTCTAAGTTTAAGATGATGATAAGAGATTTAAAGTGGTTTATAACTTAGAGAACATGCTTAGGAATCCCTCATAATCGGTCTAGGAATTGATTATGGAGCCTTAGGCGAAGATGGATCTTAAAAAGGGTCACGAATGGAGATTTTAGCCCTTAAGCATATGATATTTTCTGCCCTTTTATGATAAGTGCTGATTGAAATTTTGATGAGTTCAAATCTTAGAGAAAAGTCTAAGTGTTAACCCCTTGAGGGTAATAAAAATGCAAATACAAGTTTAAAGCCCGTAAGGGTCAAAGCATAAGATACTATGAGATAGGTGGACGAGAGAGTATGATTATGATGATGAACCTCGTGCACACTTATGATGATGTGATTATGTTAGTTCCTTGAGCATGAAACTTTATGTGCATAACTTGATTTGGTGATATGATGAAATGTTGTGTTTGAGATGCATAATGTTTCGAAAATATGAATGAGAAATATGCTCATGTGAACTAGAAAGTTATTGCAATGAGAAAGTTCCATGAAAAGGATGCATGTGACTGAAATTATGTGGCATGACTCAAATTTGAGGAAATTCGAGAGTAGCTGTTATGCCGCCGAATTTCCGTCAAATTTGAGGGATATAAGAAAGTTTTTGAGAAAAATGATGTTTAAAGTGATATGCCGAGACGTACTTCTCCTCTCCTGAGGAGAAGGTAAAACCGTGAGGGCATAGGCATTAGCCCTCCAAGCGGACAAGTCGCTGGCTTAACCAGTCGATGCGTTTCGAAAGAAAGTATATGATGTTTAAAGTGACACACCGAGACGTATTTCTCCTGTCTTCTGAGGAGAAGATAAACCTAGGGCATAGACATCAGCCCTCCAAGCACAAGTCGTTGGCTTAACCAGTCGATGCGTTTCGAAGAAGGAAAAAGTCCCATGATGGGTGATCCTCAGGCCCCCTACCGTACTCTTGGAGTCGGGATTATGATGATTATGATGAATATGTTTATGATTCGCTTATCAAGAGGATAAGTAAGAACTAGTGACGACTAGTTAAGGTATGAGCTCATAGCCTAGTTTAAAGGGTGCGGTTACTATTATGATTGGTGTCACAAGTATGAGAAAAGGAAAGATGTTCAAGAGAAAAGTCACATGCCACTTATATGTTGTTTGATAATTGTTTGATTTACCTAAAGTACTGCCATGCATCCATGAAATATTATGATGCATACATGCATTAAGAATCATTATAAAAGACATGGACCTTGGATAAATACCTTTGCGAAAACCTCATAATGAACCTATGCATGCTTAACCTTTTCATAATAAACCCAAGGTTCCTGGGACGTAAACGATGTCACTAGGATAGAGGATTTCCTATCTAGATTCTTTAGCAAGATTCTCACCCCTCTCCTTCCTTTCCGTTACGTCTTCAGATATCGATGCGCGTTCGTGATTTTTGTTGACGCACCCGTGTGGGAGTTGCACTACGACCAGAGCATCAGCCCTTACCACTTCGAGGTCGTTGCCATATGCATTTTTGCATACGTGGACGCGCCATCGCTTCCACCTCACCTCACCCTTCCTCGACGACCTGATTTTTGAGAGGACGTGACCCGTGACGAGAGAACGTCGCCCGTTCGACATCTTCAGCTTGTCCAGGTTACCCGAGTACATGCCTCGCTCGAGACGTTCAGAGACCGACCTCATCAGAGGATCCTCCTTCTCATCCTTTCTCTGAGGGTCCCGCCGCCGTACCCATGGATATCGGGATGGGTAGCGAGGAGACGTGATGCAGTGGAGATTAGCACGATGTCCGAGATGCGCCCTCACCGCGGCTGGCATGCTCGCCCATGCTTCCGCCTTCATGCACCTGAGGAGTTTGCCTGGTTCATTGGATATGTGCCACCGAGAGATGAGATGACGTCATCCATAGCTCGAGGAGGGAGAGTCTTAGCTTGGGAGTATCTTTTGGGGTTGTTCCATGTATTTGTCTTTATGCTTCTTATTTTATGTTATTGTACTGGAAGCTCCGCCCACTAGTATGGGTAAGACTTTATATTTCCGTTATATTTCTATTTGATACTAAACTATGTTATCTAATGTGATGAGGAATGATGTTTATGATGGATGTGTTCTTTAATGCTTATGTTTGGATGTTTTATTTATTCTTCGCTTCACGTTGTATATGTCACGTGCAAAGGCTCGCACTTTGTTTTATATGAATCATTTCAAAAAAAAATTTACCTGATTTTCCGTAAGTATTTTGCAAATGAATTTAAGAGAAGTAATAACTAATAATTAGTCTTGATACGTCCTAGGCGTATTGGGGTTAAATATTAGGGTGTTACAATCTTCTATGAGCTTGAATACATACATGTTCTCTACTTTGTTTACAAACATATACACACCACTAAATACAACATAATAAAAACACTAACTACTAAACTACTTCTACCCTCGATTCCTTTAGCGTAGCAGCTTTAGTCCTCTGGATCAACTTGGAGGTGACACTGAAACACAAACACGTAGGGGTGAGAATTACACAATTCTCAGGAGGGTAACTCCCAGTTACACCATCACAATGTCATCGTCATTGCCCCAACCACTTCGGTTTATTAAGAAAATGTGAGCATGTAACATATATCAAAGATTCATTTTAACGTTTAAAAAAAAAACCATTCTTCCGAAGTGGGTTCTTTTTAGCATTCCATCACTTAAAGCATATACCTCACAATGTTCCAATAATTACTAAATTATGCAAGGCAATCAGAATAAGATGAGTAGCATATAATACATGCAATGAACTTATCTCAAAGTGACATGGTTTCACTTATGGCCACAAAGATCAAATCAATGCATTTTCTCTTTTCATTGACATAGGAAAGACTTAGTTTATACCTACAGGTATTTGTTGTGGACAATTCCACAATAAATAATTTATACCAAATGATATTTGTAGTGGATCACACTACACAAGGGAATAGACTGCTGAATCAGGATTTAATCATCTTATACGTGATCATCGAACTTATTTTTTTCCATTTTGAATCATAGATTTATTTAGCTGATGAGTCAGTTTGACTAAATCGGGGAGTTCCTCTTATCTATTTCCTTCCTTTTATTCAACCTAAGTTTGTTTTTGTTTTGTCCATATGTCAAGATGTAACACTCTAGTAATTAACTAAATACACCTAGGTTGAATTTGATTAATGACTAGACTTTACTCTTTGCTTTGGTTCTTTCATCATATTTTGAAAATACTTAGTGAAATTACGAGCCCTTTTTTTTTTTAACATAATTGAAATCATGAGTCGCGCATAACATAAATGATTAAGCGGTAGTAAAATAAGACATTTAAGAATCTAAATATATCATATTGGCTCCATCACATAACATCCATAATGCACATCACAACATATATACAATAACCTCACTCAAAGGTGAGTTAAGTTCATACATCATATCTTACATATTCACACCATAGGAAACTATTTATAAGGAAATCATGCCCCTAAACCAGATAACCTTAAACTACATAACCTTAAAAGCTCAGGAAGGCTACTCTAAACTGGATGCATAACACTCTTAGACTACTTAAAAACTCTCAGGGCCACCGCCTTGGAAACGGGAGAAACCCGATCATCACGAGTTCCTCCTGAAGGGGCACACGAGATGCACCAGGTTGGGGTCGCATGGACGGTCTTCTTGCTAACCTCTGAACAACTTCCTCACTACCTCTCTTACACGTGAGAGAGCAGAGCTTTAGAATAAGCATGAGTAGGAGGGTCCTCTAAGGATCAGTTTCAGCAGATTGCGTGGATTATACTTGGAAAACCATGGAAGGCAGATTAGGCGGATAAGAACGTAACATTCTTTCATCAAGTGGACGTGCATGTTCGAAAACCATTTCATCGCCATAGGGAGAAGTAGGAGAAAACGATAACTAGGGCACATGTGAATGACGACCTACGTAAATAAAAACACAAACCGAGCACCTTCCTTCAAGTGATACAATGATGCACCTGATCATAGTGGAATTCCCAAGTAGGGTGTCAACGAAAGGACGAATGTCGCCATCTGAATCTGAAGACAATGACGGAAATAAAAAGGGAGTGAGAATCTTACTAAAGAATTCTAGGAGGGACTCCTTCTATGGTGTCATCATCAAGTCTCCAGGAATCTCTGGATTATTATAAAATAGTGAACATACGAAGATTAAATTTTAAGTTCAGAAAATACTTTTACCGAGATTCGACCAATTTTAATTATGTGTCTTATAATGCATCATAATCTTAACATGTCATATTTATAATGAACTTTTCTTTTATCATTACATCATATTCCTCATCATCATCATTAATATAACATGCATAGAAGAACATCATATTTCTCATCATCAACTCATGTATGTTATGCACAGAAGAATATCATAATAGCTACACATGGACATGGTGCACATAATTTATTTCTTTAGTACCTTAGGTGACTTTAAAATCTTATCATCCTCATTATTTTCCTTGGGCCACCCTATACTCCACCCTTTTGGGAGTAATCTAGGTTATGAGCTCATACCTTACTAGTCGTCACTAGCATATACTTATCCTTTTTGATAAGTTAAAGTCCTAACTTACCCTTTTGAGAGAACAGGTTAGGGGCTAGAATCACCTCTTCACCACCTATAGTTTGATGGGTTGAGGATCATTTTCTTATAAATTTTAAGTCACCAATAAGTCTTTGCATGTTACAAATTGCAATTCATAATAATTCTAACATTTTCTTATTTACAGTTATTCTTGGAATAATATATATCAACTATAATCATGCATCCTGGAGATTCCCAGGAAGAGAGGTGGGTCACAATGGACACGCTTAAATACCAAATTTTCCTTAGCTAGAATCTTTCCAAATTGCACTCTTAGGAATACACTTTCTTCCAGGAATAAATATTTATTTCATGCATAAGTTTTATTGTTTGCAACAGCAACTATAACATACAAACCAGGGAATCAATCAATGACACCAAAGTCTTAATAAGCATCAAATCACATTTTAAGTACACATAAAATTACTAGCTTCCCATAAAATTCTCACAAAGTTTTAAAACTCTTTTAGAACTAATTCTTTTTTTTAAACTTGAAAGAAGCCTAACTTAACCATGGGACCGATTTATAACTTGAAAGAATGTTCATAGTTAAATCTTTCACTTAAGATAAAAGGAGCAAGTCTTGAGCTTTAGAGATTTAGGTGACATCTTAGAATTATTACCATGCTATGCAACCTTATTTTAATCTTATCTTTATAAGGTGATAGCTTGGAATTATAAACATGATATGCAATTCCATTTCTTTATCTTTAAGATATAAGGTGATGACTTGAAAATTAAACATGATGCAAGAACTTGTAATATAAACCATGATGCAAGAAACTTGGGGAATCGCATAAGGAATGGAGAGGAGAAGAAGATCTTAGCAACCTGAGCGCGGTAGTCCGCATAGGATTCTGAGGGAGAAGAGAATTATATTTTTTTATAAGCTTCAATTCTCAAGACTTCTAAAGAATAAATTCTTTAACTCCAATTATCTCATTTCTTCGCTTATGATTCATAGGCAAGTCTTTGAGCTCTAGGATTTTTAGGTGATGACATAAAATAAACATGCCATGCATTGATTCTTTTAGCCATTATAAAATAAAGTGAGAGCATAAAATAAACATGAGATGCAACTTCTTTATTATCTTTAGAGATTAAGTGACAACTTGAAATTTAAACATGAAATGCAAGCTTGAAATTTAAACATGAGATATGCAAGTTCATTTATTTATTCTTGAGAATTTAGTTATGACATAAAATAAATATGGCTATGCAAGGCATAAACTTAAACATGGATGCAAGTTCACTTTATCTCTTTACTAGAGCTCCTTCAAGACTTTAAGAGAATTATGATTTCAACCCAATATATGTATCTTAGCAAGACAAAATATATATTAAAAAAATATACATATTTCATATTCAAACCTCAAGATAAAAACATTATTCTTTAAAGTTTTTCATTAAATGGAATGTTCAAGCTTTAGAGGCCTAACTTGTGATGGATTTACAACCCATATTCAAGGTCCTCATCATCAAGCCATCATTTCATTCCTTCCTAGGCCATTTGGCCGAAACCATGAAAGGAAAATAAGGAAAGAGAAACTGAAATTTTAGAAGCTTTGGAAGCTAGTGAAACCTTCAAGTTTTAGATCTAACTTGTGAAAGCTTTGCAACCAACACTCAAGAATCTCATCATCAAACCATGGTCTCATCATAAGCTAGGCCATATGGCTGAAATACTTTAAAAAGAAAGGAAGAAGAAACTGAAAATGAAAACTTAAAGAAAGCTCATGAAAACATCACTTTTGAGCTAGAAACATAACTTGTCTTAGCATAAAATGAACTTAGAAACACCTCCCTACCTAATTTGATTTGAAAGAAAGGAAGAGAACTTGGTTTCCTTGAGTGAAATGAAGCAAAATATTCTTGAAAACTTGAAGAAAGAATTCAGCCAAGAGGAGGAGGAAATGAGAGCTTTTGGTGCTCCCAAAACTAGAATTTGTGTAAGTTATGAACTAAGCATCTAAACTATCTTCAAGCATGCCTATTTATAGAGATTTTGCAGCTCATAAATGGACAAAGGAAGGAAAGAAATCTGACCAAAAATTAAAGGAAAAAAAATAAGGAAGAAAAATCATTTTGTTTGGTGGCTTAAAACATGGAATCATGTTTCCATGTTTTCATGATTCTTTGTTTTCATTCTTTGGATTTTTGTGTAATAATTTTCTGACTTATTACTCAATAATTTCGTGCATTACAGCCTTGTGGAAGAGGATTTTGTGTGTTCCATGTATTTTTTAGGTGTAGGCAAGGTATTCATGCAATTTAGAGAATTTACGGTTAAGGGTTTAAGTGAATTACTAAGCAATTTGGGTGTTTTAAGCAATTTTAGGTTCTAATCAATCTAAATAAATAATTTTGACTCTAGATTAGTAATTAGAATTTAATAAGCTTTAATTTGAGCCTAATATTGTTTAGGTTTCGTTAGACAAATCGAAAATCTCAAAATTTGCAAAACTACACAACGACAGGGGCAAAACGTAATTTAACCCAAAATTGCCCGGACTATCGACTTAACCAAAAGTCATTCATAACTTAAAAACACCTTTTAAAATATTTTAGTGAGGTTCACTCAAACCGGCACACAAATCAGAGTTAAAACAGCTTGCAGGGCGTTTTGGTCATTTCGCGCGTTGAACTCAAAATTGAGATTCTCTCCTCTATTAACACACATGGCACAAACAATCCTTTATTATCCTCAAAACATCCCCTTGAGGACGGGTGGGGCCCATCCTCATTTTCTTAGAAAATAACCTCAGGGCATTTTGGTCATTTTACACATATAGAAAATCGGGTTTGCAATGCTTGTACGAATTGCTCCTAACTTTTCTTCTAACATTATATTCCTTTATTGAGAATTGTTTGATCTCAAATTTTATATAATATTTACCTACGGAATTTGGTAATTTCTAATGTAGGAAGATTACAGGAAAATTGAGGCGTTATTTAGAACATGCACGAGTAAACTTTGTACATTCTCTTTTTCTTTTCAAATGCATGCATAAAACACATAAAGGCATTTCATTCACCATGAAATCTCAATCATGCCTCATAAATCACTCTTTGCTTGCTCTAGCATGCATTTATATGTCACAAGTCACATGGCTAAATAGGCAACATTAAGTATTCATGTCATACTAGAATCCAAAATGCCATTACTTCATCAATTCAAAGCATTGTTGCATTTCCAGCATAATGGTAGATTTTACACCATTGTAACACAAATTTATTTTCTCACCAAATAAGCAATATAGAAGCTATAAAAATTCTCAAACACTTCAATGTGTCCACAAGGTCCCCTAAAATTTCAACACAAAATAGAGCTTTATAAATTCTTCAATAAATTGTACAAATTTAGTGGCCGGGCCACCAATTCACAATGTAACCAAAGTTCCATAATTTTTAACAATAGAAATGATTGAATCAATGCACAATAAAATTTATAGTGATACCTCAATATGTTATTAAGCTTGTATAAAAATTTCAAGGGCTTATGGTAATAAAATTGGAACAACTTTATTGTTTAGTCAAACAATCAAGACAGGATTTAGCCCTTGTTTGGCTTCTGATTTTTTGAGGCAGGAAACCTTAAAATTGACACCCAAGAAAATTCATGTAGTTAGATTAAGATGTTAAATCCAACATATAATTTTTATATCTTATGAACTCCCATATATATACCAGAAATTTGTGCACCACTATTGCCTGAGGAAACCGAAAATTCAATACTTAGTCCAAATTTTTTTTGATAAAAACCATTTTCTAACACCATCCAAACACACCACCAAAATTAATACATCAATATCAACATAATGTCAATCAATATCACCAGAAATTTCGGACCTAGCTCAACCCAAAACAGATCAGAAAAATTTGATAAAGAAAGGCAACAAAAACCCTACTTGTAGTAACATAGTGGATCCTTGGCTCCAAGGTGATCCAAGATTGATCTTGCTCACTTCAAGGCCACCAAATCAACATTAAATCCTTCCTAAATCAGTGAGGAAGTTATATGTCAAGGTGAGGATTGATGGAAAACTGAAATTTTAATCGATTAAGTTTCGTAGATTGTGATGAGTAGAACAAGTTTTGTGAAGAGAGTTTGAGGTTTTATCAACTATAGGCTAAGGTTTTTGGGATTGGAAAACAAATTAGAGCTCTTGAGAAATGAAAAATGGAGCTTCTTGTTGTTCCTTGCTGCATGGCCGAGAATGAAGGCTTGAAAGACAAGTTTGTGACTTAAAATATATCTTATATTAGAGATATTAATAATGTAATCAAGAGGTATATTTTTCTAATAATAAAAAATGAATGCATGGTTAGGATTTAATCTTGTAAAGCAAGATTAAATCTTAGCCTTACACATGTAGTAAAAGGATAGACATTATCCTTTTGTATGATTAAACTACATTTTGGTGTTAGAAATTGCATATCTAAATTTTACCGAACGAAGAAAACATTTCACCTTCCTGTAATTAAACATTACCCAAAAATTAATTCTAAATATAACTTCTCATTCCTTATCATTTCTAACCTTAACCCTCTTTTTTAGTTCTGGCATCCTAGTCCCACTCAGGTTTTGGCTTGTCCCGTGGTCTGTGGGCTGGAACTATTTACCCCGGCCCAAAATTTTTTTTTTATATGTCCGTTGGGCCACCCTCATTCGTTGCTAAACTGTTATATTTTTAAAATTATAACTAACAAAGCTCAAATTAATTTTTAAATAATTTTTAGGGTGTTACAAATGCCATCTCTAGACCAAAGCCAAGGACGAGTGTTCATGGTCAATGTCGAAGATACCTCCGCTCTCACGTCGAAGGTAAGTGTGCGATAGATGGTAGTATTTTGTTTGCTCTTCTTGATCTTGGTTCCATGTGTTGGTTGGTAGCTTGTTATGGTATGAAATCTTCATCGACTCCTTCGTGTATGTCCCTTTAACCTTGTAGCCTTTTTGGAAATGTTTATATTCGAGCCTCCTTATAAATTTATTGGTTATGTTTCTTCTAGTAAAACTTGTCATATGCATCATGATTTCTGAGCTTCCATCCTAGCAAGTGTTGGATGTTCCTTCCTCCCTATTTTTGTCGTGGATAGTTGTGAGTGTTTGGTTTTGACTTCCCCCATTAGAACTAATATACCTCTCTTCAAACCCTTTTCAGCTTTGACCTTGTGCAAGTCGTGAGTATCAATTTATACCTCGCTTTGTCACCTTTGTCTAACTATACACATGTTAACGAGTGCTCCAATTGTTAGCAAGCCCTTATAATACTCGATTTTCCCTATCAAGTTTGTCTCCTTCATTTTGACCCATCATGCCTATCCAACCAATGTAACCATATGCGTGTAACGAATTTCGAGGACAAAATACTTTTTAAGGAAGGGAGTAATATAACGCTCTGATTTTTCCCGTGTTCAAATGACCAAAATGCCCTTGAGGTCATTTTACCTAGAAAATGAGGATCGTCAGTCTTGATCCTCAAGAGGACGTTTTGATGATGAAAAGGGATTATATGTGTTATGTGTGGTAATAAAGCAAAAGAATCTCATTTTGGAGTTCCAATGTGCAAAATTACCAAAATACCCCTATGGCTAATTAATACCGATTTACGTGTTGGTCAAGCTTTAACTTCACCAAAAGGTTTTAAACGATGTTTTTAGAATGTTTAATGTTAGGTTAAACCTAGGTAGTCCTGGAGGTTTTTGTGAAAAATTACCGTTTTGCCCCTAGCTAAGTGCATTTTGGGCCTAATGATGTGATTAGTAAAACCTAAATAATACTAGGCTCTAATTAAAGATTAGTAAATTCTAATTACTAATCTAGAGTCAAAATAGTTAATTAAGGTTAATTAGAACCTAAGATTGCTTAGAGAAACTTAAAATCCTTTTCTTGATTTAAAGACTTTTTGTCACATTTTCATGAATCCAAGATTCCAATCAATTTCCTTAAATCATGGAAGTTGTCACATGATGAGATTCCTCCCTAATAATGGTGGATTTACATTAATCAAGTAAGACCACTCTTTAATCATATCTTGAACCATCTTAATTACTTATTATCTTACTTAAAACACAAATTACAACTCCTAGTCCATAGCCTAACCAAATCAACTCCTAAAAACACTTATAAACCAACATTAAAATGAGATTTTCTCCCCCAAATGCTCCTAAACCAACCAGCCACTCCTCCCAAAATCATCCATCACATGTTGAAATTCAAATAAAATAAGCTTAAAGAACCATGTTGCCCATACCTTGACCCATATTTGCCCATGCTTTGAACCATACCCAAGACCATACCTTGCAAAGAGATATTTTCCTCTTCCTTTCCCCTTGAAAAGCAACCAGCCACTTCCTCCCCATGGCACTCCATGTATTTCATTTTTCTATAAAGAGGCATCAAAGCAAAGCTTGTAACATTTGCTCAATTTTCACAACTTCTAAGCTTTTCTCAAGCTCTAGAATTCTTCTTCTTCTTCTTCTTCTTCATTCTTCCAAGAATCACCATCCCCCACCATTTCCTAAGCACAAACCACCACACAAACACCATAAATGTAACGCCTTGATTTTTTCTGTTGAGTACAATCACCAAAATGCCCCCTAGGTCATCTTTACTTTAAATTCAGCAGTTGACCTAATCCTCGAATGGGTCAACTCAATGTTTGAAGGGGATTATAACTGGAATGCTTGATATCTAGGTGAAAGTCTCGTTTTCTTGAACTTTCGCTCAAAATGACCAAAATACCCCTGGTAGCATTTTACGTGGTAAAGGTGCCGTTAAACTCCTAACTTTTCCAGAAGGTTCAGAATAATGTTTATGAGTGGTTTATGATGGTTAGTTAGGCCCGGGAGGTCTTGAGTAAGTTTTAGTGCAAAATTACCATTTTGCCCTTAGAATAGTGTACAGTGAGCCTAATGATGTAATTAACCAAACCTAAGCAATATTAGGCTTAATCGAAGATTAATTAATTTCAATAATTAATCTAGAGTCAAAATAATTTATTAAGGTTAATTAGACCCTAAAATTGCTTAGTTAAACTCTAATCTCATTCTTTGATTCAAGATTCTTAGTCATGGAATCTTGAATAGTAAATTCTCAATTCCTTAAATCAAGGAATTATGTCTATGATTTAATTTGACTAGAAAATGGTTTTTAATTTATTAATCTAGCAAGATCACCCCTAAATCAAGTCTTGACAACCTTAATTGACCATTGCCTCACCTAAACACTTTCTTACAAACTCCTAATCAAAACCTTAATCAAAGAAACACCTAAACACATCATTAAACCACAATTACATGAACAATTTCTTTTCCTCCCTTGGTTGTAAAACCTGCCATACATACCCATTGTTTTGTGTCACATGTTGATTTTATTTTACTCAAAGAGCCATACCTAGACCATACCTTAAACCATGCCTTCACCCATGCTTGCCATGCCTAAGCCCATACCCATTCAAAGATGTTTTTCTCCCCCAAAAGGCCATAGAAAACGTCCTTCCTCCCTTGGCAGCCTCCATATTGCATTTTTTCTATAAATACCAAGCGTTAGTGAACTTGGTTACATTTTAGATCATTTGCCAAGTTTAAGCTTTCTTGCAATTTTCTTTCTTTTCCTCTCAATTTCTCTTTATTTTGTTCTTCTTCCTCCACCACTAAAGAAACCTTTCCACCACCACAAACAACCTTGAACCACCACTCCTCACCTTAAACCACCTCTCAAACACCAAACTTTTCTATTCCCAAGCTTACATTTTCAAGGAAATTTCATCTTCCTTGAGTTCTTCACTTGGCTGAATTCTCATCATCATCCAAGAAAAGATTTTGTCTTCTTATTCCCAAAGAATCAAGCTTTCTTTCATCTCTTTCAAAGACTTCATTTGGTAAGGGTTTATTTTCAAAGTTTTACTTGCTTTCTTTAAGAAAAGTTCTAGTTTCCTCTTGGTTTCAAAGTCTTTCTTTTCCTCTTTCTCATTTCGGCCTTGGAGCCCTTTTATGTGAAAATCTTTAGCTTGATGATGAGGTTTCAAGATAATGGTCTTGTGGTTACTATGTGAGAAACCTCTAAAGCTTTAAAACTTGGTCTTGGACCATACATAGTTTCGATTTTCCTTTTCTTTTTCCTTGTGCAAGATTTTGGTTTTCATTTCCCTTTCTTCCTATGATTTGTTTTCATTTCTTTTAGTTGAACAAAGTGTTGATGTTTAAACTCTTAAACCATTTTCTTGAGCTTGATGATGATGTTCAAACCATAAGACTACTTTGAAGTCTTGGTGCTAAGAACTCTAAAGCTCACTTTATATTGTTAGATACATATTGCGTTAAGGCTATGATGTTCCTCTAAAGTCTTGTATGAGCTCTAGTTAAGATAAAACAAGCTTGTACTCATGTTTAAGTTTATGCTTTGCATATCATGTTTACTTTTTGAGTTATCACCTAATACTTAAAGATTAAAACAAGAATGTGCATAATCACCTAAATAATTTCGAAGCCTACCTATTTCAACCTTAAAGTTGATTATTGATTTGGAGTGAACACTCCAAAGGGCTTAGAGCACTAAAATAAAGAATTGAATCTTGCATCCACGTTTATATTTATTGTCTAGTATGTTTATGATTTTGCCATCACCTAAACTTTAAAGATAATAAGGAGTGCATCTCATATTTATTTTATGCCCTCACTTTACTTTATAATGAAGAGTAAATAAAGTGCATAACATGTTTAAGTTTATGCCACCACCTAAATATCCTAGAGCTCAAAGACTTGCCCAAGTATCATATATAAAGTTTTAGAAAATGGAAGCATTTCAAGAATGCCATTTCGGCCTTGTGATGATGATGATGGACTTGATATGAGTTCATCTAATCATAAGTGCCCATTGCCTATTTCTTGGAATTTTTCTAAGTTTAGGTGAACTTAAAGAATATTATGAACAAGATTTTATGTTTAAATCTATTTCATGAACAAAATAATTTAGCTACTAATCTCACCTATATTTATATGATTTTAATGAGATGAATTAGTTCTAAAAGAGTTTTGAGTTCTAAAATAATTCCAAGAGAAAACTAGCAACTTATATGCATTTAAATCATGAAATTATGTGATTATGTGAGCTATACTTTTCTGTTCTTCCTTGATTGTTTGGCCACTATATTAATTCTGTTGATGGAGTTAAGATGTGTAACACCCTAATTCTTAACCTCATACGCTCGAGTCGCATTCGGTTAGTTATTAGTTGTTACGCCTTTGTTTTAGATCTTGACTTATTTTTCTTTAAATACGAGTAATAAAATACGGCTAAATTTTTCTTTTTGAACTTAAGACTTAAAATGCGAGCCGCGTATGCATAGATACCGACTATTAAACATAAAACATAACAACCATGAATAAACCATAGAATAATCACGACATAAATTATAGTAGTATATCATAATCATAACATAACAACGATGTCCTTATAAATATAAGGACACCTAGGGGTATCAATTACACCAAACAACTTTAACTAACGCAAAAAAGAATGTTAACAAGGCTAGACTTGGTCTTCATGCTTCCGCCTTCTGACTAATAAGCTACGTGATTCTATGCCCGTGCCTCAAGGAAGATCACGAACATCCGCATTAATCCCGTCGGAGACGACACGAGGGAAAACAAAAGGGTGAGAATACTTATACAAGATTTCTAGGAGGGCTCCCCGACTTTAACACAAGTGTCATCGTGCCACCCAAGCCATTTTGGGTTTCATTATGAAGAGGTGTACATGCATAGGTTCAGTTTAATATTCAAATCCTATTTTCTAAGTAGGTTTCTTTTAGCATGAGTCTTGATGGTATGAATGCAGGAGATATTTATGTATGCATGGCAATGCTTAGCATGACAGTCACGTACTCAACATATATCACTTAATCATAAGCACCAATGGAACAACCACGAAACATATGCATGTGCGTATTTTACTTTATCATAATTGAACTCTTCAGTTCCTTTCTTAACTTCTTCTACCCTTATCAGCCACCAAAATCCACCTAACATCCCGCTTGCGATTTTCACATAGGTACAAAAACTCTAAATACACCCATCGCCTAGGAATGAGCTCAAACCTAACTAGTCGTCATAGATTTACATGGGGAAAAAGAAAGGGAATCATATCTCTTTCTTGAATCACCCTACAACCCTTAACTCAGGAAGTCATTTGGGATCATTTCCTCCTTATCATATCTTGTATGGATGCAGCATGAGCATACAACCATAGAACATCATATAACATATCCTCTATTCATATCTCATATTCTCATGCATTGTAAACATAGCATTCTATATCATCATAGCACATGCCACACATCCATACATTCTCATACTCACGGTATTTAAAACATTCACATACATCAAAGCAATACACACTTGATCTCATTCTTACCTCACATCCCCTTATCTTAAGATATCTTATGCTTTGGCCTCATTGTCTAAACTTGTATTCTATTCATCCTAACACCCATTATAGTTCTTTATAACACCTAAGGGATCATTACTTACAATTCTCACTAAGATTTATGTTCACTAATATATCCAAACAGCATTGTATCACTTAGGTAGAAAATTATCATACGCTTACGGGTCCTAGAATCCACGTCTTTACCCTTTTTAAGTTCCTTCGCCTAAGGCTCTATATTCAATTCCTAAACCAATTATGAGGGATTCTTACATATATCCACTAATTATAAACCATTTTCCTTAAGTTCAATTATGCTGGAATAGAATTTACCATTCTTACACCTAAGTGTTCTAAAATTCTCATTTTTAGTCCTTTCTAGTTACTTATTCTTTCCTAGCTTTCCCAAATCATTCCTTACTTTATTCAAACATAATTTTACACATTTTAACACCATAAAACAGAATTTATACAGTGGCCAAGTACATAAGGCAGAATCTAACACCCTAATATTTAACCCAACATGCCTAGGACGTATTAAGATTAATTATTAGTTATTACTTCCCTTGAAACTCATTTGTAAAATTACTTAGCGAAAATACGGGTAAATTTTTTTTTAAATGGAATACATAAAATAAAGTGCGAGCTATCGCGTACAACATAAGCGAAACGTAAAGCGGAAGAGAAAATAAAACATACAATACAAAAGCATTAAAGAACACCTCAATTATAAAACATCCATCATAATATTAAATACCATAGTTTAGTACATCACATGAAAGAGTAAAAAGGATAAAGTCATACCCATATGAGTGGGAGAGCTAAGGATAGAAACATGAAATAACCAGAAACATAAACAACTAATACATGAAAATCCCCAAAAGATCGATCCGAGCCATGACTACTCCCTCCCTCGATATGGGCGCATCTCCTGCGAGCTAGCCTCCGCTGTCATATCCTCACTGCCCCTCCCAATATCCATGGGAATTGCAGGGAGATCCCTCCGAAAAGGATGAGAAGGGGGATCCTCCGATGGATCGGCCTCGAGTGCCTCCTGCAAGGAACGTACTCGGGGTAGCCGCACCGAAGACGATGGTCTGGTACGTCAGCCCGTCATCTGGTCGCGTCGTCTCAAAAATCAAATCATCGCCGTAAGGAAAGGTCGGGGTGAAGCGAAAACTGGAGACCGGAAAGGCAAATGGGCGTCCCATGTATGCAAAAATGTGCACGGCACCCTCAAAATGGTAAGACTGATGATTGGATCGTAGTGCACCTCCCATATCGAGGTGTCAATGAAGATAACGAACGAACCGTCGTGGTTGGAGACGTAACGGAGATAAAAACAAAGAGAAAGGGGATGAGAATCTTGCTAAAGAATCTCAGGAGGGAAACCTATGGTTACGTCCCAGGAACCTTGGGTTTATTATAAAAAGGTTAAACATGCAAAGATTCATTATGAGATGTTCATAAAGGTAATTATCCAAGGTCCATGTCTTTTATGATGAATCTTAATGCATGTATGCAGCATAGCAGGACATGAATGCATAGCAATACTTATCAACATTAAAACATATCATTAGTAATTAAATCACATATATGTGGCATGTAACTTCTCATGATCAACCTTTCGCTTTCATAAGCAAGTTACTTATCATCTTTCCTCATTTCTCAAACTTGTGACATCATGATCTTTAAACAATAGTAACCGACCCCTAATACTAGGCTATGAGCTCATACCTTAACTAGTCGTCACTAGTTCTTACTTATCTTCTTGATAAGCAAATCATAATCATAAAAATAACAATCCCGATTCCCAGAGTACGGCAGGGACCTAAGGAATCACCCATCATGGGACTTTCTTCCTTCTCTGAAACGCATAAACTAGTTAAGACCAGTGACTTTGTCCGCTTTGGCAGGCTAATGTCGATGCCCTCATAGTTTTGCTTTCTCCTCACTTAGAGGAGAAGGACGTCTCAGCGAAACGCATCATCTAGTTAAGACCAGTGACATTGTCCGCTTTGGATGACCCTCACGACCATACCCTCCACGGGTTTCTTTCTCCTCACCGTAGCAGGAGAAATGCATCTCATGTCACATATAAAATCTTTCTTTTCAAAACTTTCTCAAGTCCTTCAAATTTGACTGAAATTAGGCAGCATAACGATTACACTTCAAATTTCTCAAATTTGAGTCATGCCACATAACTCAATCACAAATATTATTCTCATGAAACTTCCTCAATCAAATAAATCTTTAATTCAAGGAGCATACTCTCCTAACTCATTCATATTCCGTATTCTCATGCATCTCAAACATAGCATACCACATCATCACAACAACATGCCTCAAATACACATATAGTCTCATGTTCAAGGTAATGGCATATTCACATCATCACGAGTACCCACTCGGTCTCATGCTCACATCACACCTCCTATCTCATGGTGTCTTATGCTTTGGCTCTTAGGTCTTAAACTTGTGTTCCAATTATCCTAACCTTCATTATGGATTTTTATAACACCTAAGGGATCATTACCTATAATTTTCTCTAATGTTTATGATTTATAACATAACCAAACAGCTCTATGTCTTTTGGGCAGAATTTTATCTTATGATTATGGGGTCTTAGAATCTCCGTCTTTGACCCTTTCTAAGTTCCGTCTTCGCTAAGGCTCTATAATCAACTCCTAAACCAATTATGGGGGATTCCTACACATATCCACTAATTATAAACCATTTTTCTTAAGTCCAATTATGCTGAAAGAATTACAAATTTGTGCATCTAAGTGTTCTAGAATTCATATTTTAAGTCCTTTATGATTTAAAAATATATAAGTTGCTAGTTTCTCTTGGAATCATTTTAGGAACTCAAAACTCTTTAGAAACCAATTAATCTCATTGAAATCACATAAATACGTGCTAGGTCAGTAGCTAAATTATTTAGCTCAAGGAATAGATTTAAAACATAAAACCTTGTTCACAAAGTTCCTTGAGTACACCTAAGCTTAGAAAATTCCAAGACTTAGACTATGGACACTTATGATTAGATGAACTCATCCAAGTCCATCATCATCATCACAAGGCCGAAATGGCATTCTTGAAATGCCTCCATTTTCTAAAACTTTATGTAAGATACTTGGGCAAGTCTTTGAGCTCTAGGATATTTAAGTGATAGCATAAACTTAAACATGCTATGCACTTATTTTACTCTTCATTAGAAAATAAAGTGAGAGCATAAAATAAATATGAGATGCAACCTCATTATTATCTTTAAAGATTAAGTGATGACTTGAAATATAAACATGAAATGCAAGCTTGGAAATTTAAACATGATAATGCAAGTTCATTTAGTTATTCTTGAGAGTTTAGTGATGGCATCAAAATAAACATGCTATGCAAGGCATAAACATAAACATGAATGCAACTCATTTTATCTTAACTAGAGCTCTTACAAGACTTTAAAGGAACATTTAACCTTAACCCAATATGTATCTTAACAACATAAAGTGAGCTTTAGAGTTCTTAGCACCTAGACTTCAAAGAAGCCTTTGGTTTTGAACTTCATCATCAAGCTCAAGAAAATGGACACAAAGCTCAACACTTTGTCTAAACAAACATACAAAGAACTAAGTCATATTCTTTATTTTATTGCTCATGGGCTTCAATCTAGAGTAAAACTTTTAGAACGGCCGACCAACTTTAAGGTTGGCAAGGGTAAGCTTAGAGCTCTTTAAAATCATATGATTAATTTTCTTAACAAAACTTTTGTGATCTACTTAACATTTTTAACAAACTTTGTTCAAACAAAGGAAGAGAAACGAAATCTTAAAGGAAAAAGGAAGAAAAAAAAGCATAAGCAAGAAAAGGAAAGAAAAACACAAGCATGTATGGTCCAAGACCAAGTTGTTTCAAGCTTTAGAGGTTTCTCACATGGCATCACAAGACCATTATCTTGAAACCTCATCATCAAGCTAAAGTTTTTCTCATGAAAAGGCCTCTTGGCCAAAAAGGAAAAAGAAGAGAAAAAGAGTTTTGAACCAAGAGAAAACTAGAACTTTTCTTGAAGAAAACAAGTAAAACTTTGAAAACAAATCCCTACCTAAGGAAGTCTTGAAAGAAATGAAGGAAAGCTTGAGTTCTTGAATGTTTGAGAAGACAAAATCTTCTCTTGGAGGAGGAGGAGGATTTAGCCAAGGGAAAGCTAAGGAAGATGATTTTTCCTTGAGTTTGTAAGCTTGGAAATGGAAAGTTTGAGTGTTTAAGAGATAGTTTGAGATGAGGGAGTGATGGTTTATGGTTGTTTGTGGTGGTGGAAGGATTTTTTGAGAAGAAGAAGAAGATGAGCAAGATGAAGAGAAATTTGAGAGAAAAAGCAAGGAAGTGCAAGAGAACTAAACTTGGCAAATGTTCTAAAGTGTAACCAAGTTCTTCCAAGCTTGGTATTTATAGAAATTTTGCAACATGGAGGCTGCACAAAGGGGAAGTGGTCGACGGTCTTCATGGCCAAAGGGAGAGGAAAATATCTCTTTGATTGGCATGGGCTAGGCATGGACAAAGCATGGTTGAAAGCATGGCTAGGTATGGCTTGAGGTATGGTCTTTGAGTGAGAATTAAAACAACATGTGGCACTTCTTTGAGGCCATGTATTCGACCAACTTGCAGCCAAAGGGGAGGAGAAATTGTTCATGTAATTGTGGTTTAGTGATGTGTTTAGGTGTTTCTTTGATTAAGGTTTTGATTAGGAGTTTGTAAGAAAGTGTTTAGGTGAGGTAATGCCTAATTAAGGTTGTCAAGACTTGATTAGGAGGGTAATCTTGCTAGATTAACAATTTAAAACCATTCTTTTAGTCAAATGAGGTATGGGCACAATTCCTTAATTTAAGGAATTGGAGAGAAAATACTATTCAAGATTCCATGACTAGGAATCTTGAATTAAAGAATATGATTAGAGTTTAACTAAGCAATCTTAGGGTCTAATTAACCTTAATAAATCATTTTAACTCTAGATTAATTATCGAAATAAATTAATCTTCGATTAGAGCCTAATATTGTTTAAGTTTGCTTAATTACGTCATTAGGCTCACTGGACACGTTCTAGGGGCAAAATGGTAATTTTGCACTAAAATGCCCCCTGGGCCTACTAAACATCAATTACCACTCAAAAACATCATTCCAAACTTCCTGGAAAAGTTTCGGCTCAAATGGCACCTTTACTAAACGTAAAGAGGGTATTTTGGTCATTTTGAGCCGAAAGTTTCAAAATGAGATTTTCACCTCGAATATAAATGTAATAGATATAATCCCCTTTAAACATTGAGTTGACCCATTCAGGGCTGCCTGTAAACCCTTTAATTTTGGGTAAAAATGACCTCATGGGCATTTGGTCATTTGTACTCAAAGAATAAATGGGCATTACAGAAATCTAAATACAGGCATCATATAATCACATAGATTCATGATTTAGATGCATATAAGTTGCTAGTTTTCTCTTGGAATTATTTTAGGAACTCAAAACTCCTTTAGAAACCAATTTATCTCATCAATATCATGAAAACACAAGTGAGGTCAATAGCTAAATTATTTAGTTCATAAAATAGTTTTAAAACATAAAATCTTGTTTATAACATTCTTTAAAATACACCTAAGCTTAGAAAAATTCCAAGATATAGGCTATGGGCACTTATGATTAGATGAACTCATCTCAAGTCCATCATCATCATCACAAGGCCGAAATGGCTTCCTTTGGATGCCTCCATTTTCTAAAACTTTACTTGTGATACTTGGGTAAGTCTTTGAGTTCTAAGATATTTAGGTGATGACATAAACTTAAACATGCTATGCACTTGTTTTACTCTTCATTATAAAATAAAGTGAGAGCATAAAATAAATATGAGATGCAACCTCATTATTATCTTTAAAGATTAAGTGATGACTTGAAATATAAACATGAAATGCAAGCTTGGAAATTTAAACATGATAATGCAAGTTCATTTAGTTATTCTTGAGAGCTTAGTGATGGCATCAAAATAAACATGCTATACAAGGCATAAACATAAACATGAATGCAACTCATTTTATCTTAACTAGAGCTCTTTACAAGACTTTAGAGGAACATTGCAACCTTAACCCAATTATATCTTTACAACATAAAGTGAGCTTTAGAGTTCTTAGCACCAAGTCTTCAAAGAAGCCTTTGGTTTTGAACTTCATCATCAAGCTCAAGAAAATGGACTAAGACATAAACTTAAACACTTTATCAAAGCAAACATAAAAGAACTACTCATATTCCATATTTTATTCCATATTTTATGGGCTTCAATCTAGAGTAAACTCTTAGAATGGCTGACCAACTTTAAGGTTGGCAAAGGTAAGCTTAGAGCTCTTTGAAAACATATGATTAATTTTCTTAACAAAACTTTTAGTGATCTACTTAACATTTTTATCAAACTTTGTTCAAATAAAGGAAAAGGAAACCGAAACCATTAATGGGAAAGGAAAAGAGAACTGAAAACTTTGATCAACGAAAAAGGAAAGAAACCAAGAGTATATATGGTCCAAGACCAAGATTTTCAAGCTTTAGAGGTTTCTCACATGGCATCACAAGACCATTATCTTGAAACCTCATCATCAAGCTAAAGTTTCTCACACAAAAAGGCTCTAAGGTCGAAAAAGAAAAAGAGAAGGAAAGGCTTGAAAAAAACCAAGAGAAATCTAGAACTTTTCTCAAGGAAAGTAAAGAAAAACTTTGAAATAAAACCCTACCTAAAGAAGCCTTGAAAGAAATAAGAAGAAACTTGGATTTTTGATGGAATAAGAAGACAAATCTCCTCTTTGATGAAAGTGATGATTCGGCAAGAGGGGAAACCAAGGAAGATGATTTTTCCTTGAGAAAGCAAGCTTGGAAATGGAAAGATTGAGTGTTTGAAGGTGGCTTGAGATGAGGGAGTGGTGGTTCAAGGTTGTTTATGGTGGTTTGTGGTGGTGGAATGCCTTCTTTGAAGGTGGAGGAAAAGAACAAGATGAAGAGGAAGTTAGAAGAAAAGAGAGGAAATGCAAGAAAGCTTAAACTTGGCAAATCTTCTAAAGTGCAACCAAGTTCTTCAAGGCTTGGTATTTATAAGAATTTTCAACTTTAGGGCTGATTAGGGAGGAGGAAGGCCGAAGGTTCTTTGGCCATTTAGGGGAAAAATATCTCTTATGGGTATGGGCTTAGGCATGGCAAGCATGGTCAAGGTATGGCTTGAGGTATGGCCTTTGGAGAAATAAAATCAACATGTGACACATTTCTTGGAGTATGAATTTGGCCAGATTTCCAGCCAAGGGGAGGAGGATGATTTGTTCATGTAATTGTGGTTTAGTGATGTGTTTAGGTGTTTCTTTGATTAAGGTTTTGATTAGTAGTTTGTAAGAAAGTGTTTAGGTGATGTAATGGTTAATTAATGTTGTCAAGACTTGATGTAGGAGGTGGTCTTACTAGATTAACAAATTAAAACCATTCTTTTAGTCAAATGAAAGTATGGGCACAATTCCTTAATTTAAGGAATTGGAGAGACAAAACACTATTCAAGATTCCATGACTAGGAATCTTGAATCAAAAGATGTAATTAGAGTTTAACTAAGCAATCTTAGGTTCTAATTAGCCTTTGTAAATCATTTTGACTTAAAATAAATTAATCTTCGATTAGAGCCTAATATTGCCTAGGTTTTGGTTAATTACATCATTAGGCTCACTGTACACTTCTTAGGGGCAAAATGGTAATTTTGCACTAAAACTGAGACCATCGGGCTTGACTAGACATAAAAAAAACCACTTATAAACATCATTCCAAACTTTGTGGAAAGTTCCGGGCTCAAATGGCACCTTTACTCGTAAAACGCTGTAGGGTATTTTAGTCATTTTGAGCTAAAAGTTCGAAAACGAGATTTTCACCTGAATATCAAACATAACAGTTATAATCCCCTTCAAACATTGAGTTGACCCAGTCGAGGTTTTCCAGTCCTTCCCTCACATTCCGAGTAAAAATGACCTTCAGGGCATTTTGGTCATTTGTACTCAAACAAAAAAATTGGGCGTTACAAGATGTGTAAAATTATGTTTGAGTGAAGCAAGGAACGACTTAGGGAAGTTAGGAAATAATAAGTAACTAGAAAGGACTTAAAATGAGAATTCTAGAATACTTAGATACAAAAATTGTAAATTTCTCCAGCAAAATTGAACTTAAGGAAAATGGTTTATAATTAGTGGATATGTGTAGGAATCCCTAATAATTGGTTTAGGAATTGAATATAGAGCCTTAGGCAAAGACGGAGCTTAGAAAGGGACAAAAACGTAGATTCTAGAACCCATAATCGAATTCTAGTCATCCTGCTTAATTAATGTAATGCTGTTTGGAAGAATGAGAGAGCATAAAAATTAGAGAAAATTATAAGTAGTAATCATTTAGGTGTATCCAAGGTTTATAATGGGCATTAGGATAATTAAAACACAAGATTAAGACCCGTAAAGGTCAAAGCATAAGACATTTCTAGATAGGAGATATAACGTAAGAAGTACTGAGTGTATTTATGTTATACTGAGAGTATTAATGTTATGTGCATAAGATTGTGTGAACTTATGACGTAATTAATTTGATAATACGGCATGCCATGATTGAGATGCATATGGATATAAGATGATGATGAAATGAATGAATATGTTTATATAGCTTTTAAAGATTTGATTGATTGAGACATTGAATAAGTTATGTGGCATGACTCAAATCTAAGGAAATTCGGATAGCCGTTATGTTGCCGAATTTTCGTCAAATTAGAGACTTAAAAAAAGTTTTGAAAAGAAAGATTTTGAATGTGACATGTCAAGACACATTTTTCCTCTACGGTGAGGAGAAAGTAAACTCGTGGAGGGTATGGTCGGAGCTATGGAAGCGGACAAAGTCCCGGTCTTAACTAGTTGATGTGTTTCATAGATCAAGATGTACTTCTCCTGCTACGTGAGGAGAAATCGTGAGGGCATAGACATTAGCCTGCCAAAGCGGACAAAGTCACGGTGTAACACCCTAATAATTAACCCAATACGCCTAGGTCGTATCTGATTAATTATTAGACTTTACTCTTTGCTTCAGTTATTTAACCATACTTTGAAAATACTTAATGAAATTACGAGCCATTTTTTTTAAAAAACATGATTGAAAATGTGAGCCTCGCATAGCGTGAACGATAATCGAGATAAAGCGGAAAACCAATGGGCATATCATGAAAAACACATCATATTGGCTCCATCATATGACATCCATAATTACATAACACATAGATATTTTGTCTGCCAATAGAGTTAGGCTAGGTGTAGTCAATCAAACAAAACATAAATAGTATATGAATGGAAAAATATCCATAAACGACACCTACTAATAACACTTCAGAGATAGGAATAGATATCCAACCTCATGCGCAAAGTTTAGAATACGTTCCTCAAGGATAATAAGCTAGTTCACCAGATCAAGTACATCTACCAGGTGAGAGCATCAACGGGAATCACGAACATCACCTTTACTTTCTGAAGACGAGATAGAAAAAAAGAAAGAAAGAAAGAGGGAGTGAGAAACTTATAAAAGTCTAAGTAGGGTACTCACCTCATATGCATCATGTCATCATCATCGTCCTCAGGAACCTTGGGTTATTATGAAATAGTGAACATGCTAAGATTCATTCATTAAGTTCGGAAATATACTTTACCGAGGTCCATTAGTTTTAATCATGCGTCTTGTAATGCATCATAAACTTAGCATGTCATATTTATAATGAACTTTTCCTATCATATATCTCATCAGCATATCATAATAACATAGCTATGCAAGACCACATCATATTCCTCATCATCATATCATAAATACTATGCATAGAAGAACATCATATTCACATAATACGTTAGTTAGTTCCTTAGGTGACTTAAAGTTACTTTCATCATCTTTTTCCTGGGCCACCCTATACTCCACCCTTTTGGGAGTAATCTAGGTTATGAGCTCATACCTTACTAGTCGTCACTAGCATATACTTATCTCTTTTGATAAGTTAAAATCCCAACTCTACCCTTTTGAGAGGTTTAGGGGGCAAGAATCACCTTTTCACCACCTATAGTCTGATGGGTCCAAAAGATCATTTCCTCATAAGTTTAAGTCACCATTAAGTCTTTGCATGTTATATCATAATACAATTCTCAATTCATAATCATTTATAACATTTTCTCGTTTATAGTCTTATTCTGGAATAATATATATACCAACTGAAATCATGCATCTGGAGATCCCAATAAAGAGAGGTGGGTCACAAATGGACACGCTTAAATGCCAAGTCTTTCCTAGCCAGAACCTTTCCAAATTACACTTTTAAGTAATATACTTTCTTCCAGCAACAAGGATAAATTTTTAAATAACAAAGAATATTTCATTATTTCATGCATAAGCATTCTCATTGTTTGCAACAGCAACTATAGCATGCAAGCCCGGAATCATTCAATGACGTCAAATACTTAATAAGCATCAAATCACTACATAGACTTATCATTTAAAACATCAAAGAGGCATCATCATAAATCCTTATCGAAAAGCCGTCTTAAACAACCGAAACTCTAGAATCGGGTAACCTCAATTATTGAACTAATTAATTATGCATCTAAGGGATTTATTACCATCAATTATAAGCCTTAAGAACATTATTAGACTATATGAGGCAGCATAACAGTAAGTTGTTCTTAAGGTTTTACGTATGCTAAAAGTTGCGTTTTTAACCCTTTTTCGTTATTTTCTTATGATGCTAAAATTAATTACTAAACCAATTATGAATCATTCTCCCTTATCTAAACATAATAAAATCTGGTTCTTAAGGCCCCTAAAGGCTCTGGACAGAATGCATAAATTTCATTCTCTAAAGTTCTAGAAATCTTGCTTTTACGATTTTCTGGTTGCTAGTTTCATTTTTTAGTGTTCGGGTCAATCCTATACTAATTGTTACCAAATTTTTCGTGGCTAACCAATCTTATGCAGAATTATAACATACTAAAACAGATTTGGTAGTGGATCAACTTAAAGAGGTCAAAGACTAGTATTAACCTAGCTTTACTTATTTATGTAGCTAGTTTTTCTTCTAGCATGCATAGAATTGTTCCTCATCATTAAACATAATAATCACAACTTCAAACATATTAAATCATCATCATACAGTAGTAGTAAACTCAGATCAGTTACCGAATCATGAACCTCACATAATTGCATCAAATCACATTTTAAGTGTATGTAAGATACTAGTTTCCCGTAAAATCCTTGCAAAACCTCAAAACTCTTTTAGAAACTAATGTTTTTTCTTTTTGTTAATCTTGAAAGAAATTATAGAAATAAATCAGTAGCTATTTAAAATCATTTTGGCCTACCTTAATTATGAGGCCGATTTATATATTGAAAGAACCTTCACGATTAAAATTCTCACTTAAGATAAAAAGAGCAAGTCTTGAGCTTTATAAATTTAGGTGATAACTAGAATCATAAACATACTATGCAACCTCATTTTAATCTTGTCTTTATAAGGTGATAACTTGGAATTATAAACATGATATGCAAGACTTGAAATTTAAATATGATGAGCAGGTCCATATTATTATATTCACGAATTAAGGTGATTTGCTTGAAATATAAATATGATTATGCAAGCTTGGAAATATAAACATGATGCAAGAGCTTGAAATAAATAAGAAACTGTGCGATAGTCCGCATGGACCAGTGAGAGAGAAAAGAATCTTAATAAAAGAAATAAGAAACCGAAGGCGTAGTCCGCATTGGACCGGTGAAGAGAGAAAGAATTCTTATTACATCTTATTAAGCTCCAAACTCAAGACTTCTTAAAGAATGAATTCTTTGACTCCAATAATCTTAAGGAAATTGAAAGTGAGTTTAGAGTTCTTATTATGGTTCCAAGAACCTTATTTCTTTGCTTGTGATACTTGGGCAAGTCTTTGGGCTCTAGGATTCTTAGGTGATGACATAATAATAAACATGCCATGCGTTGATTCTTTTAGCCATTATAAAATAAAGTGAGAGCATAAAATAAATATGAGATGCAACCTTTTATTATCTTTAGAGATTAAGTGACAACTTGAAACATAAACATGAAATGCAAGCTTGGAAATTTAAACATGAGAATGCAAGTTCATTTATTCATTCTTGAGAATTTAGTGATGACATAGAAAGTAAACATGGTTATGCAAGGCATAAACTTAAACATGGATGCAAGTTCATTTTATTTCTTTACTAGAGCTCCTCCAAGACTTTAGAGAAATATAAATTCAACCCAATATATCTTAGCAAGACAAAGTGAAAAATACATCTTTCAAGTTCTAAACTCAAGATCTTTATTTTTACATCATAAAAACATCATTCTTTAAAGTTTTGCATCAAGTGGAATTTTCAAGCTTTAGAGGCCTAACTTGTGATGGATTTACAACCAACACTCAAGGTCCTCATCATCAAGCTATCATCATATTCCCATATAGGCCTTATGGCCGAAATGTTCAAAGGAAAAGAAAGAAGAAAACTGAATGGAAAAGCTAGAGAAAGTCCATGAAATCATCATTTTGAACCAAGAACAACACTTAGCAAAGCATAGAAATAAGCTTAAAGACAACTCCCTACCTAATGTGGTTTGAAGGAAAGGAAGAGAACTTGGTTTCTTTGAGTGAAATGAAAGAAAATCTCTTTGAGAAATTGAAGAAGAAGTTTCAGCCAAGGGAGGAGGAAAGAAAGTTTTTGTGCTTTGTAAAAACTAAAATGTGTAACTATGATTCAAGGCTTCTAACACTCTAAGCATGCCTATTTATAGAAGAATTCAAGCTCATAAATGGACAAGAGGAGGAGGCATAATTGGCAATTTTTCATGGGGAACAAAGGAAGGAAAATCATTTTTTGTTTAAGGCATGTTTTATGCCATGTTTTAAGGAATTTTTGGCTTTTTCTTTACATGAAGCTTTGTGCCAAATTTGACAAATTTTCTGATGCATTGTGGCTCCATTATTTCAGCATTACAGCCCATGGAAGAGAAATTTGTGTGTTCCATGTATTATTTAGGTGTAGGTAAGTATCTTTGCAAATTAGAGAATTTGCAATTAAGGGCTTAGGTGAATTAGTAAGCAATTTGGGTGTTTTTAAGCAATTTTAAGTTCTAATCAATCTAAATAAATAATTTTGACTCTAGATTAATAATTAGAATCTAATAACCTTTAATTTGAGCCTAATATTGCTTAGGTTTCGCTATACGAATCAAAAATCTCAAAATTCACAAAACTGCAAAAGGATAGGGACAAAATGGTAATTTTACTTAAAAATTGCCCGAGACCACCCGAGCTTAACTAATGGTTAATCATAGCTTAAAAACATGTTTTAAAACATTTTAGTGAGGTTTGGGCTTAGTGACACGCAATCGGAGTTAAAACGTAGGGGCGTTTTGGTCATTTCGCGTCGAGCTCAAAATTAGGATTCTTCTCCTCTATTAACACACATAACACAAACAATCCCTTATTATCATCAAAACATCCCTTGAGGATGGGTGGGGCCCACGATCCTCATTTCTAGTAAAATAACCTCAGGGCATTTTGGTCATTTTCATGTATAGAAATTGGGTTTGCAACTCTTGCACGAATTGCTCCTATCCTTTCTTCTAATGTTATATTCCTTTATTGAGGATTGTTCGGTCTCAAATTATATGAAAAATTACCTAGGGTAATTCGGTAATTCTAACGATAGTAAAAATTACAGGAAAAATTAGGTGTTACAACTGCTTAACCAGTTGTGCGTTTCGAGGAAGGAAAAAGTCCCATGATGGGTGATCCTTAGCCCCCTACCTATACTCTAGGAGTCGGGATTATTGTGATTATGTTACGCTTATCAAGAGGATAAGTAAGAATTAGTGATAACTAGTTGAGGTATTAGCTCATAGCCTAGTTTTAGGGTGCGGTTACTATTTTTGATACCTTTATGCCACAAGTTTGAGAAAACAGAAGGATGTGAAGTTCCATACTTATGAAAGAAAAAGGTTTTCATGAGAAGTTACATGCCACTATGTGATGATAAATTATTTATGTCATGTTTTAATTGTTTACATGTATAAAGTATTGCTATGCATTCATGTTTCGCTATGCTGCATACATGCATTAAAATTCATTATAAAAGACACGGACCTTGGATAATTACTCTTATGAACCTCATAATAAACCTTTGCATGTTAAACCTTTTCATAATAAACCCAAGGTTTCTGGGACATTAACGATGACATTAGTGTAAAGGATTCCCTACGAGATTCTTTAGTAAGATTCTCACCCCTCTATTTCTTTTCTCATTACGTCTTTAGATCTCGATGGCGTCGTCCGTGATCTTCGTTGATACACCGATCTGGAAGGTGCACTTTAACCAGAAGCATCATTTATCATTTCGAAGGTCGATGTGTTATCGTATTTTTACATACACGGGACGCCCATCGCGCATCCAATTTCTAGCTTTCACTTCTCCTACCTCACCGTATGGCGATGACCTGATCTTTGAGAGGACTCCGCCCGCGACGAGTAGACTCGTCATGCCCACCCTTCGACTTCGGGTGCGTACTACCCAGTATGTTCCTCGCTCGAGGCGTTCAAAGACCAACCCATCGGAGGATTCCCTACCCGCATCTATCGGAGGGATCTGCCCTGAGCCCCCATGGAAATCGGAGAGGTAGTGAGGACATGGTGACATAGCGGAGATTAGCTCGACACCTAGAGATGCGCCCATGTTGAGGAGGTCACGTCCGTCCCCCTTTCGTTGCATACACCTGAGCTCGCCCAATTCATTGGGTATGTACCTTCCAGGGACGAGGACGAGCGTCACTAGTCGCTTCAGGAGGGGTAGCTATAGCTTGGGTTTGATCTTTTAGGGCTTCCTACTTGCTACTATGTTTCTTTTCTACACTTTCCTATTCTATGTACTAAGCTCTGCCCATTTTATATGGGTATGACTTTATGTTGGTTTTCCTTTATGTACCCAGAGTTATGTAACCAGCTATGATATTAAATATTATGATGGTTGCTTCTATGGAAGGATGTGTTCTCTATTGCCTTTAAAATTGTATGTTTAATTTCTGCTACTTTATGTTTCGCTCGTGATGGTATACGACGGCTTGCATTTTGCTTTACATATTTCCAAAAAAAAAAAAATTTACCTGTATTTCTGTAAGTAATTTTACAAATGAATTTAAAAGGAGGTAATAACTAATAATTAATCTTAATACGTCCTAAGTGTGTTAGGTTAAATATTAGGGTGTTACAATAAAATTTCCTCTAAACACATAAGCTTTCCATTTCCAAGATCAAGAACCCAAGACAAACCTTTCTTCTTTTCTTCTTCCTCTTGGTGAAACCATCATTTAGCACCAAGGAGGATTTGTTCTTCTCATCTTAAGACCAGGCTTCTTTTTTAAAAAAGAAAAACATCTTAGGTAGGGAGTTGTTTTAAAATTTGCTTTTCTTTTTTTTTTTTTGTCTGAAGATGTTAAGATGTTGAAAACTTCTTTATTTATTTTGGTTTCTTCCTTTCCTTTTCCTTTCTCTTGTTTTCGGCCTTAGTGGCCTATATAATGAAGGAACCATGGCTTGATGATGAGGATCTTCCTGTTGGTTGTAAAACCATCATTTATTTGACCTCTAAAGCTTGAAGGTTCCATTTTTAAGAAAGTTTTTGGCAAGTGATATTGTTATATTATTAAAGTGGTAATCTTGAGCCTAGGACTTAAAGAAATGCATTCATATTTATATTTCCTTACCTAGCATATTTACTTTCCAAGTTATCACTTAATAATTAATCTTAAAGCCTACCTATCTCAACCTTAAAGTTGAGATGTGATTTAGAGTAAATACTCTAAGAGGCCTAGAGCACTAAAATAAAGAAATGGACTTGCATTCATATTTATATTTCCTTGCCTAGCATATTTATTGTCCAAGTTATCACTTAATAATTAATCTCAAAGCCTACCTATCTCAACCTTAAAGTTGAGATGTGATTAGAGTAAATACTCTATTTACTCTAAGAAGCCTAGAGCACTAAAATAAAGAAATGGACTTGCATTCATATGTATATTTCCTTGCCTAGCATATTTACTTTCCAAGTTATCACTTAATAATTAATCTCAAAGCCTACCTATCTCAACCTTAAAGTTGAAATGTGATTTAGAGTGAATACTCTAAGAGGCCTAGAGCACTAAAATAAAGAATTAAACTTGTATTCATGTTTACAATTCTTGTCTAGCATATTTATTTTTCAAGTCATCACCTAAAAATTTAAAGATGTAAAACTAGAGCTTGCATTCTCATATTTAATTTTAAGCTTTCATAGCATATTTACATTTTCTTGCTATTAATCTAGAAAACTAAGAATGAAGCTTGCATTGCATATCTATATTTATGCCATTACTAAAAATTAAGTTAATGCTCAAGACTCACAATTTTAATTTACATAATGAACTTTGACTTATGAAAATATATATATATATATATATATATATATATATATATGTTATTAAGTAAGGACATGTTTTATTGAGTTATTTTTGTAACACCTTAATATTTAACCTAACATGCTTTGGATGTATTAAGATTAATTATTAGTTATTACTTTCTTTTAAACTCATTTGTAAAATTACTTAGCGAAAAATACGGTAAATTTTTTTGAAATATGTAAAACAAAATGTGAGCCATCGTGTGCTATCATGAAGGAAACGTGAAGCACAAAGGACTATAACATACAATTAAAAGCAATCAAGAACACATCCATCCATAGAAGCAAATATCATAGTATTAGATATCATAGTTGAACACATGTTCCTAAATACCACCAACTGAAATAAGGGCTAAATAAAGTCATACCCATATAAAGTGGGCAGAGCTTGCAATACGTAGAACAAGAAAATACATAAACAGAAAGTAAACATAATCAACAAGTACATGGGAGCCCTAAAAGATCAAACCCAACTATAGCTACCCTTTCCCCTAAACCTACTGGTGATGCTGATCCTTCACGATGGAGGAATGTATCCCACGAGCTCGAGCTCTTCGGTCATGGCCCAACGAAGAGAAGGCATGGGCATGCGAGAGGGGAACAGCGTGGCCTCCTCGGCGTAGGCGCCTCTCAGCTGTCGATCTCCTCGCAAGCCTTGGCCGGGTGACAGGATCTCGCTCCCCTACCCACGTCCATGGGCATCGAGGAGAAGAACCCTTCGAGTAGATGTAGGTAGGGGAGTCCTCAGACAAGGCGACCCAGTGCGTGGTATGAGTGGGATGTACTCCAGGTAGTCTTTCCCGTTGAGGATGATGGATGGGCGGGCGAGTTTGCTCGTCGGGGGTCGAGTCCTTTCGAGATCAGTCGTCACCATGCGGAGAGGTAGGAGTGAAGCGACTGGAAACTGGGTGCAAACGGGCATCCTATGTATGCAAAATGTGGATAACACATCAACCCTCGAAATGATACGACTGATGTTCGGTTCAAAGTGTACCTCAGATCGACGTGTCAATGAAGACCACAGATGATACCATCGAGATCTGAAGATGTAACGAAAAAGAAAGAGAGAGAGGGTGAGAATCTTACTAAAGAATCTAGGAGGAACCTCTTATCCTAATGTCATCATTTATGTCTCCAGGAACCTTGGGTTTATTATAAAAAGGTGTACATAAAAAGATTTATTATGAGGTTTTATAAAAGTAATTATCCAAGGTTCGTGTCTTTTATGATGAATCTTAATGCATGTATGTAGCATAACAAAGCATGAATGCATGACAATACTTTATGTAAACAAACCAATAAAACATGTCATCAGTAATTTATCATCAAATAAGTGGCATATAGTTTCTCATGAACAACCTTTCTTTTTCTCAAACTTGTGACATAAAGGTATCAAATCTAGTATCATTGCCACCCTAAAAAGTTAGGCTATGAGCTCATACCTCAACTAGTTGTCACTAGTTCTTACTTATCCTCTTGATAAGCATAACATAATCACAATCATAATAATCCCGACTCCCAGAGTATGGGTTGGGGGCCTAAGGATCACCCACCATAGGACTTTTTCCTTCTTTGAAACGTATCAACTAGTTAAGACCAGTGACTTTGTTCGCTTTGGAGGCTAATGTCGATGCCCTTATGGTTTTACCTTCTCCTCACCGTAACAGGAGAAGTACATCTCGGTCTATGAAACACATCAACTGGTTAAGACCAATGACATTGTTCGCTTTGGATGGCTCCATGACCATACCCCCCATGGGTTTACTTTCTCCTCACCGTAGTAGGAGAAACGCATTCTGTGTCACCTTTAAAATCTCACTTTCAAAAACTTTCTTAAGTCTCTCAAATTTGACGGAAATTCGAAGCATAATGGCTGTACAACGAATTTCCTCAAATTTGAGTCATGCCACAATACTCACCGAACACATATTTTCTCACGCAATATTCAATTAAGCAAATCTTTTAAAGTCATATAAACATATTCCTCCACTTCATCATCATCTTATATCTTTATGTATCTCAATCACAACATGTCGCATTATCATAACAATCACGTCATAAATTCACATATTCTCATACACATAACATGAATACTATCACATGCTCTCAACATAACATAAATATATGTTCACTTGATCACTTACTTATGTTATATCTCTTATCTTATAGTATCTTATGCTTTGGCCCTTATGGGTCTTAAAACTTGTGTTCTAGTTATCCTAATGCCCATTATAGATCTTTGATACACCTAGGGATCGCTACTTGTAATTCTCTCTAATATTTATACTCACTAACTCTTCCAAATAGCATTGCATAAATTAAGCAGGATAGTATAATTCGATTACGGGTTCTAGATTCTACGTTTTGACCCTTTCTAAGTTCCGTCTTCATCTAAGGCTTTTTATTCAATTCCTAAACCAATTATTAGGGATTCCTACACATATCCACTAATTATAAACCATTTTCTTAAGTTCAACTATGCTGAAACAGAATTTACATTTCTTGTGTCTAAGTGTTTTAGAATTCTCATTTTAAGTTCTTTCTAGTTACTTATTCTTTCCTAACTTCCCTAAATCGGTCCTTGCTTCACTCAAACATAATTTTACACATTTTAACTCCATAAATTCATGTTTTAAGTGCATATAAGTTGCTAGTTTTCTCTTGAAATAATTTTAGGAAATCAAAACTCTTAGAAACTAATTTATCTTATTAAAATCATGTAAACATGAGTAAGGGCAGTAGCTAATTTATTTTGCCCCTAAAAAGGATCTAAAACATAGAATCATGTTCATAATGCTTTCTAAGTTCACCTAAGCTTAGAAAAATTCCAAGACATAGGCTATTGGCACTTATGATTAGATGAACTCATATCAAGTCCATCATTATCATCACAAGGCCGAAATGGCACTCATGGAAAGCTTCCATTTTCTAAAACTTTACTTGTGATACTTGGGCAAGTCTTTGAGCTCTAGGATTTAGGTGATGACATAAACATAAACATGCTATACACTTTATTTTACTCTTCATTATAAAGTAAAGTGAGAGCATAAAATAAATATGGGATGCAACTACTTATTATCTTTAAAATTAGGTGATGACAAAATTATAAACATGCTAGACAAGAAATATAAATATGGATGCAAGATTTAATTCTTTATTTTAGTGCTCTAGGTCCCTTAGAGTATTTACTCTAAATCAACAATCAACTTTAAGGTTGAAATAGGTAGGCTTCAAGATTATTTAGGTGATTATGCATACTCTTGTTTTAATCTTTAAGTATTAGGTGATGACTTAAAAAGTAAACATGATGTGCAAAACATAAACTTAAACATGAATGCAAGCTTGTTTTATCCCAACTAGAGCTCATGGAAGACTTTAGAGGAACATCAATAGCCTTAACCCAACATGTATCTAACAATATAAAGTGAGCTTTAAAGTTCTTAGCACCAAGTCTTCAAAGAAGTCTTATGGTTTGAACATCATCATCAAGCTCAAGAAAATGGTTCAATAGACAAAAATCAACACTTATCCTCACAAACATAAAGAGGGCAACTTAACATTTTTATCAAACTTTGTTCAAATAAAGGAAGAGAAAATCGAAATCATTAAGGGAAAAAGAGATGAAAACCAAAATCTTTGAGCAAGGAAAGAAAGGAAACCAAAAGCGTATATGGTCCAAGACCAAGTTTTCAAGCTTTAGAGGTTTCTCACATGGAACCACAAGACCATTATCTTGAAACCTCATCATCAAGCTAAAGGTTTTCTCATCACAAGGCTCTAAGGCCAAAATGAAAAAGGAAAAGGAAGAGCTTTGAAAACCAAGGAAAACTAGAACTTTTCTTAAAGAAAGCAAACAAAACTTTGAAAATAAACCCCTACCAAATGAGGTCTTGAATAAGATGAAAGAAAGCTTGGTTCCTTGAGGGAGTGAGAAGACAAAATCTTCTCTTTGAGGGTGGTGAGGATTCAACCAAGAAGAAAACTCAAGGAAGGTGAATTTTCCTTGAGAGTGTGAGCTTGGAAATGGAAAGGTTTAGTGTTTGAAGGTGGTTTGAGGTGGGGGAGTGGTGGTTCAAGATTGTTTGTGGTGGTTTGTGGTGGTGGAAAGGTTTCTTTGGTGGTGGAGGAAGAAGAACAAGATGAAGAGAATTTGAGAGGAAAGAAGAATTGCAAGAAATCTTGAACGCGGCAAAGTTTCTAAAGTGTAACCAAGTTCACTACAGCTTGGTATTTATAGAAAATTGAAACAATGGGGCTGCAAAGAGGAGGAGGAGATCGACGGTATTCAAGGCCTTGGGGGAGGAAAATATCTTCAACAATTGGTCATTCAAAGGCATGGGTGGAGGTATGGCTAGGTATGGTCAAGGCATGGCTTGAGGTATGGTTCTTTGAATGCAACAAAATCAACATGTGACACAAATGGGAGGGAAGTATTGGCTAGCATTTCAGCCAAGGGGAAGGAGAGATTTTGTTCATCTAATTGTGGTTTAATGATGTATTTAGGTGTTTCTTTGGTTAAGGTTTTGATTAAGAGTTTGTAAGAAAGTGTTTAGGTGAGGTAATGGTCAATTAAGGTTGTCAAGACTTGATTTAGGGGGTGATCTTGCTAGATTAACAAATTAAAAACTCTTTTCAAGTCAAATTAAATCATAGACACAATTCCTTGATTTAAGGAATTAGAGAGAATTTACTATTCAAGATTCCATGACTAGGAATCTTGAATCAAAGAATGAGATTAGAGTTTAACTAAGCAATCTTAGGTTCTAATTAACCTTAATAAATTATTTTAACTCTAGATTAATTATTGAAATTAATTAATCTTTGATTAGAGCCTAATATTGCTTAGGTTTGGCTAATTACATCATTGGGCTTACTGGACATGTTCTAGTGGCAAAATGGTAATTTTGTACTAAACCTTGGACCTCCTGAAGTTGACTAACCATCATAAACCACTCATAAACATCATTCCAAATTTTTGGAAAAGTTCCAGGCTCAAACGGAACCTTTACTAGCGTAAAACGCTACAAGGGTATTTTGGTCATTTTGAGGTTCAAAAAATGAGATTTTCACCTCTGATATCAAACATTACAGTTATAATCCCTTTCAAACATTAAGTTGACCCATTTGAGAACTTGGTCTTATCCTCAAATTCCAGGTAAAAATGACCTCAGGGGCATTTTGGTCATTTGTACTCAAATAGAAAAGTGGGCATTACAATTTTACCATCAAATCTAAAGATTACTAATTATGTGGCTAAGACCACAAAGTTTAATTTTACTACTAATCTAGAGATTTGTCATTATGTTGTTAAGGTGATGAAAAATAATTTATAAGGAAAATTTAGAATTAAAGATATGAAATGACTAGTTTTTGAAGAATGTTATAGTACTCCATATTGCTTGAAGATTTATGTGAAGCTAGGTCTTACATGTTAGAGATATTATTGAATGAATGTGGCATGTTATGATTTTTCTTGAAATATTACAAAGTTGCATGTGAGCAAAAGTAAAGTATATGATATGGTTGTGGCCTTGCATCTTAATATGATATGTTTTATGATATTCTATGACTTCATGCTCATATTGCATCATTATAGATATGATAATGTGGAAATAATCCTCTAGACTCCTAGAATTAAAGATTATGAGAGGTGATCCAAGAAAGTTGCATTTCTCATGATAAGAAAGTTGTATTTCTCATGACATGAAAGTGTATACTCATGATATGAAAGTAATATGTTTTCCGCCTCTATTTCCCATATTAAATCTAGCGACGGCTAGTTAGGATTGAGCTCATTCCTAGGCGATCAGTGAGGGAGAGTTTTGATGATGACGTTAAAAATTGCCGGGATGGTGAGTTAGTTGGATTTCGGTGATAACGTATGATGGTGGAAATTAAGAAAGGAACTTGAAGAGATCAAACATGATAAAGTAAAAGATGCATATGCATATGTTACATTATTGTTCTAATTGTCCATTTAATCATGTGATATCTGTTATTTACATGTGTTATTTATGCTCTCGAGGTATTGCCATGCATACATGAGATATATGTTGTATTCATGTCATTAAGACCCATGCTAAAAGACACCCACTTCGGATAAAAGGATTTGAGAAATTTAAAATTGAATCTTATGCATGCACACCTTTTTCATAATGAAAATCAAAGTGGTGGGACGATGACGATGACACTTGTGTTAAAGTCGGAGACCCTGAGAATCTTGAATAAGTTTCTCACCCTTTTCTTTCTTCCGTGTCGTCTCAGAACACGAATGATGCCGATTGTTCGTGATCTTCCTTGAGGTGCGGGCAAAGAAGTCACGTTATCTACCAAATCAGAGGACGCAACAAAAGCATGAAGACTAGTTTAGTTTTGTTATAGTTATGTTCAGCTTTGGGCTTGTATATGTTCAACTTGTTTGTTGTGTTTAGTATTTTAGGATGTCCTTACGTTTGTAGGACATCGCTATTATGTTATGATTATGGCATGTTTATATGAATTGTGTTGTGATTATTCTATGATTTATCTAAATATGCTATGATGAAGTTTATATGATTGCTATATCATACGCGCATTAATCGGTATCTATGCGCACGTGCGTTTCACATCTTAAGCTTTAAGTTAAAAAAAATAATATTTAGTCATATTTTTATTACTCGTATTTTAAAGATAAGTCAAGTCCTGAAAACAAAGGCGTAACAACTAATAACTAACCAAAATGTGACTCAAGCTTATTAGGTTAAAAGTTAGGGTGTTACATCTACTTTTAATAAGATGTATATTTCATGACTGAAAGTTCTCATGTGAGTTGAAATGGTGAGTCTTGAGCACTAAGTTAATCAAGTGATGGCATAATTTTAAACATGCAATGTGAGCTTCATTTTTAATCTTGGCATTATAGGGTGATGGCAAGAAAAGCATAAGCTATGCAAAGCTTTGAATTTAAATATGATAATGCAAGTTCTAGTTTTAAATCTTTACGTTTAAGTGATGACTTGAAAAATAAATATGCTAGACAAGAAATTAAACATGAATGCAAGTTCAATTCTTTATTTTAGTGCTTTAGGCCCCTTAGAATATTCACTCTAATCACATTTTAACTTTAAGGTTGAAATATGTAAGCTTCAAGATTAATTATTTAGGTGATATGAAAATGCAACTTCTCATTTTAATCTTTAAGTTTAAGTGATGACTTGAAAAAATAAATATGCTAGGCAATAAATGTAAACATGAATGCAAGTTCAATTCTTTATTTTAGTGCTCTAGGCCCTTTAGAGTATTCACTCTAAATCACATTTCAACTTTAAGGTTGAAATAGGTAGGCTTGAGATTAATTATTTAGGTGATATGAAAATGCAACTTCTCATTTTAATCTTTAAGTTTAAGTGATGACTTGAAAAAATAAATATACTAGGCAATAAATGTAAACATGAATGCAAGTTCAATTCCTTATTTTAGTGCTCTATGCCCCTTAGAGTATTCACTCTAAATCACATTTCAACTTTAAGATTGAAATAGGTAGGCTTCGAGATTAATTATTTTGGTGATAACATAAATGTAAACATGAAATACAAGGCTTAAATATAAATATGCAATGCAAGGACTTGAAATATAAATATAAATGCGCTCCATTTATTATTTCTTTGAGTCCTAGGCTCAAGATTACCATTTAACAACATAATATCTTCATTTGCTAAAAACTCTTAAAAGTGAAACCTTCAAGCTTTAGAGGTCAAATAAATGATGGTTTTGCAACCAACACCCAAGATCCTCATCATCAAGCCATGGTTTCTTCATTATGTAGGCCATCAAGGCCAAAAATAAAGAGAAGAAAAGGAAAATAAGAAATCGAAAATGTAGAGGAGAAAGGAGGAATCAACATTACAACATCTTAAACCAATGAACAAAACAAAAGAAAAGAATAGAAATCTTTAAAACAACTCCCTACCAAAGATGTTTTTCTTTTGAAAAGAGAAAAGCTTGGTCTTGGAAATGTGATGAGAAGAACAAATCCTCCTTGGTGCAAGGATGGTTTCAGCCAAGAAGAAAAGAAAAGGAAGAAAGGTTTGTCTTGGGTTTTTGATCTTGGAGGTGGAGAGGTCATGTGTTTAAAGGAATTTGTATGGTGGTTGTGTGGTGGTTTAAGGTTAGGAAATGGTGGAGGGTGGTGGCTTCTTGGAAGAATGAAGAAGGAGTAAAAGAAGAATTCTTTGAGCTTAAAGAAAGAAAACTTGAAGTTGTAAGTCTTGAGCAAGTGTTTTTGCAAGTTCTCTTGATGCCTATTTATAGAAAATGAAACACAAGGGAGGTGAAATGGCAAGGAAGAGAAAAATATCTCTTTGCAAGGTATGGCTAGGAATGGTTCAAAGCATGGCTTAAGGTATGGCTAGGTATGGTTCTTTAAGTATATTTTAATTGAATTTCAACATGTGATGGATGAAAATGGAGGAGGGTGGCTGATTTGTTTAGGAAAAATGGGAGGTGAAAATCTCATTTTAATATTGGTTTATGGGTATGTTTAGAAGTTGATTTGGTTAGGTCATAGATTAGAGGTTGTAATTTAGTGTTTTAGGTGAGAAAATGAGTAATTAAGGTGGCTCAAGACAAGATTAAAGAGTGCTCTTGCTTGATTAGTGCAAATCCACCTTTATTAAGGAGAATCTCATCATGTGACCATTTCCATAATTCAAGGAAATTGGAATAGGGATTTTACTATTCATGAAAATGTGACATAAAGTCTTAAATTAAGAAAATGATTTTCAGTTTCTCTAAGTAATCTTAGGTTCTAATTAACCTCAATTAATTATTTTGACTCTACATTAGTAATTAGAATTTACTAATATTTAATTAGAGCCTAATATTGCTTAGGTTTCGTTACTGTATCATTAGGTCCAAAATGCACTTAACCAGGGCAAAACGGTAATTTTTCACAAAAACCTCCCGGGGCTGGACTCAACCTGATGTTAAACATTGCTTAAAAACATCATTTCAAACCTTTGGGTGTAGTTCGGGCTAAACGTTACTTAATTTTGGTGTTAATTAGCCAATGGCATTTTGGTCATTTTGCGCATCGGAACTAAAAAATGAGATTCTTCTACTCTATTAGCATACATAACACACGAATCCCTTTCAACATCAAATTCCCTGGAGGATGGCCGGGGTGGCGATCCTCATTTTTCTAGTAAAATGACCTCAGGAGCATTTTGGTCATTTGTACATGGAAAAAATCGGCATTACAATTCTAGCTAAGCATTCCACTTGTCAGATTTGGGTAGCTTCGCCTCCAAGGGCAGCATTTTCCCACTGAGGTGATAATGGACCTGATCATGACACTTACACCTAGTGGCTCCACCTCTAGGGTAGCCCTTTCCACAGTGCGAGTCCTAGGGGAAGAACTATGCTCAACTGCCTCGTGAGCACGCAAGCTCTCAAGGATAGGGGCTAAAATGTCACTTTCGTCCTCGCTTTGATTCTTTGTCTCATGTTTACATTAGCTAATACTACAGGGGCCTCGAGTCTTGGGTTTGAACTTTGTCACCCTCTAAGCGGGTAATGCTGGAAATCAAATTAATCTATCCGTTCACATAGGGAAAGCAAAAACAAACATGGCCTTCATACACCTAATTCTTAACTATCGCATGCATCACACAAATCAACCAAAGACAACATGACTTGCTCTAAGATCTCTAAAACACCTTATCATGATAACATGTATTCAAGACATCCATATTGCCTGATGTAATTGAGGCAAATAACATGCTTCTTATTACTCTACCAAGCCCATTAATCTCTTATCATTGTGTTACCATGCTGCTACTTAATATGATAAATTTCATTTAAGTCTCTTATATCTAACTTACATGAATAGGGTAAGGGAGAACACACATCCCACACATACAAATTCCTTAACTTACTTATGCAAATCATCTACCTTCATGATTCAAAATTGTTCTTCTTAAGCTATTCTAACACGGGAACACAACCTCTTGAAAACATTTCATCTTAAACCAAGTGATTACTATGAGCATGGAACAAAACTATTGAAAACATGTTTCCATTTCCCTACTTTTAGGAAAGCTAGTCATGAACATGATAAGGAAAACTATTCTATTTCTATTTCGTAAGGCATCATGAAATAAACACACAGACATATTATCCATGCACCTCAAGACTTCGAAATTGGAATACATGGGTTTTCATGACCATGAATGCACCAAGGAAGTCATTCTAATCATCGTTCTATAATGCACATAGCAACCATACATTCCTATAAATGAAGTCATAGGCATATAATCATGGACATGCCATTTGCTCATTCAACCCATCGTCCAACTACATTGTAGATTCTTTTAAAACATATGAAATCTATGCACCAAGGTTCTAAATGCCATACAATGCACAAGCATGCTCTAGTTCAATTCTTCAATCTATGGAGTTCAAAGCTAACTATTCGTAGGCTTGTTTCAAATCAATAGCATTCAGCACACCAAACACTAAGCATGAGAAATCTATTCTTTGCAATTAAAACCTTTTCTAATATCAAGTTTCCTTCTTATACTTACTCATGCACATATGATCATACACTCCATTACTTCTTCTTTTAAGTTCTAAATTATTATGACAAATCAATCATTCAAGCATGGATAAAACTCTTATTGATATACTCATGCAGATTTTTTTTATTATTATGGGCATGCATACCATTCGTGTTGATCATTAGTAGCCGTAAAATGTACATGATTTCTAACATCTCATCTTATACACATGTTTGGAAAGGAACAACAAGTAGTAGTCAAAGCAATCAATGCAATTAACATGCACAATGACTTGAAAAATGTCCAAATCTTATCTAGTATTTACACTATACATTTAGCCTATTCTACATGCATATTACACTGATGCCATGTAAAAGCATAAATACAAATATAAATTATGCAACAATGCATTGTTTAGAAACATAACATGCAATATGTTCATGGCATCTAAGATTACTTCAAATAACGTAACACCTCATAAACAAGCATCAATCTTACGATATGCCTATATGCATGATTCATGCTCTCTTCGGCACTTTCCTACTAACTTAGGACACTCTAATGCAAACCTTTTTCCTCTCAGCATTGAGTTCTCTCCTTCTGAATTCTGTATTTGTAGCATGTGAGTGTGCCCCATAGGCACTCACCTCTATGGCATTTTTTGCTTGTCTAACTATTTGTGTCTGTCAGACTAGGTCCGTACTAAACCTTCCTGCCTCTGCCTAGTTGATGCTTGACCCCTTAGTCGAGATTATGGGACACATCAGGAAGCATCCGAGATAGCCACCACCAATGGTACCTCCTGCTAACCTCTGTTCATGCTAATCATTCTTGCTTGTGCTTCCTTATGATGCACTCCAAGCTGGCATACTCGCTGACTATCCTTGAGGGTCAAAATGGCCCGTCATGGTGCCATACGTATCGTGTACTAACTGACATGGTGCTACTATGTGATGACGGTTCTAAGATCACGTGGTCGCTTAAGAAGAGGGAAAAGAATGAAATGACAAGACCTTACTAAACCTAGCATGACTATTCCTAAAGGCCTAGAGTAACGCTTATCTGCATAAATGGGTGCGGTTCCATACCAAAAATGTCGTGCTACTTGTGGACACTTGCTCCGGTACATGTCAGGAAACCTATTGTGCTGATACCACTTTTATCACGACTCTACTTGGAACGTGACCGCAATGAGGGATCTCATCCCTACATAAGCCTCGTGACCTCTAGATTTCTCTATATGCAAAGCTTAAATCATAATCCATTCTCAAACACAATTTCATATCTAACATAAATCATTTTGTCTTTGAAATCTAATCATCAGAATTAGTTTCATAATCAAACTCTATATTATTATTTAGTCATAATACAACATATATTGAAAATACTTTCTTAGATTTAAAACCATGAAAGCTATAATCATGCAAATACAATATAATCTAATTCATGGCAAGACAAAATGTAAAACATCACTATGGTCTAGGACCTTGCCGGCGCAATGACATTGAGCACTCTAAGAACAACAAAAAGGTACTTCACTCACCAACAGGTACCTTTTTTGTAGCGTAAAGACGATTGGAAAAACCACGTAACAACTACTACACTTGTAATGGGAGAAATGAAAGGGGTGAGTTTCATCTAAAAGTACAGTAAGTGAATTCTTACCGATAACCCCTTTCATAAGACAACAACCAAGATGCATAATAATACTAATAGCAATAATAAAAACAATAATAAGAACATGATAATAATAATAATAATAATAATAATAATAATAATAACATTTAAATTTGTTGTTCCTCTGGTCCCTGGTGGACAAGTTGTTGGGCACCTAACCAAGTCCCATTTTTGAAATTGCCACCATGGCTATTTATTGTTATTGCTTCCAGTGGCTGTTTCATAATATTTGCCTCCATGGCTAGTTAATTCCTGTGCCTCCATGGCTATTTCATATTACTGTCCTCCATGGCTATTTACTCCTTTATTGCCTCCGTGGCTGTCTAAATACTAATCATCATACATAAGTAAGACAAGAAATAATTAAAAGCAGAATTTTGAAAGGTGGGTACTCCAATCCCTCGAATCAAAGCCCTAAATTAATAGTACTCTAAAGTTCGACTCAATAACTTCTAACAATCTAACTTAGTATAAGTTAACTTGTGAAATCATGCCCAAGGATTAAGAACTGTAGGCATTTTGATTTCAAGCCCATAAGAATATGTATATGACAGTTGTAAGGAATCATATTGAATTCCGTACCTCTTGGTAATAAATATGTTAAACTTAATTTCATATCTTAAGCTAATATATTTTCATATCTTAATAAATCTAAAATCATAGCTTAAAACACTGGGGTTCACAAATATAAATCTTGAAAATCATATAACATTTATTCATAAAAGCTGGATCATATTATGTTTCACATTTCTACTATATATATAAATACCTTAACTAAATCTTCAGAAACATAGCTTGAAATCTAATCTTTAAAACATAATAATGTCATAAACCCATAAGAACATATTTTTTAGATGGGCATAGCTAAATCATACATTTGGCAACAAATCCCTCATGAATATATAAAACATTTTCATAGCACTTCAACATATCAATCATGGTCCCATGGCTTTTCTAAAACATATAATTCATGCTATTTGAAAATCAAAATCTTATAACTCAACAAAACAAATAATAATTTGTAATCTTTTTTAAATTATATCTAAAATAATGCAACAATGCTACAATGTGAGGAAAATAACTCTAAATGACCAATATAAGGGTCAGGGTGGAACCCACTCACTTGGAGAGGGAGGAAGAAATGGTGCCAACATCATTCTGAGCTCAAGAAGGGATAATACCCAAATTCTACCATAACAACCACAAAATCAGAATCAATCTCTAACAATCTAAGATAACTCTAATCTAACTCTAACAACATTAAGGACCTAAGCTACTTGACAACAATGAAGACTAACAACAAAGCACATACACTAGAACATGGAAGCAATGAGAGAAAGGAAGCATAAACCAACAATCAAACCCACCTTGAAGCTTGGATGGAAGCTAGATTCAGAGAGGATGAGAGTGAGGAAGAGAAAGAGATTTT
>JAMLFY010000014.1:397292-439622 GCA_030441495.1 Dalbergia oliveri
ATGAAGAATGATGTTCATGATTGATGTGTTCTTTAATGCTTACGTTTTGTATGATTTATTTATTCTTCGCTTCACGTTACATTTATGTTGCGCAAAGGCTCGCACTTTGTTTTACATGTTTCATTTAAAAAAAAATTTACTTGTAATTTCCGCTAAGTATTTTGTAAATGAATTTCAAAGCGGTAATAACTAATAATTAATCTTGATATGTCCTAGGCGTATTGGGGTTAAATATTAGGGTGTTACAAGGAGAGAGAGAGATTTTGTGGGTAGGTTCGAGAGGGGTGTTTTTCCCAAGCTTGGGGTGTTTTATAGGGGGTTGGGGGCTCATTTACAAAACCATCATTTTTCATTATGTAACATCATTAATTCACTGCGAGTAAATCTCGATAGTGAACCTAAGAGGGCAACAATACTGAGTGAACATAACTCGTCTGTAGTGTTTCTGGCACGACTCTGCAAAATTTTGCAACAATAGCACACTCACTTCCCATTAACTTTAAAACATAAATGTAAATAAGAAAATTCCCCCATTTGGATTCAAATAAAATATAAAAAAATCAAAATCTCAACCATTCAAAATCCAAAATTTTGGGTTTTAGTTTAAATCTAGAATTTTTTGATTTTTTTAAACTTGGGGGGCTCAAAATGAAACGTTTAAGGTTTCATAAAATTCATTAAAAATCACTCTTTAACTCATTTTCCTTATAGAAACAATTCCTTGGACTTTTGATTCCAAGAATGATGATCTAACATATAGCCCTCCAAGGAGATGTGTAAGACTTAAGAAGTTAAGAACAACGGTGGGTTAAGATCCTGAGGCCGTATGAACTTGTCTGCGATACATATCAGGATTTACAATCTTCCCCCTTAAAATATTTGGTCCCAAAATTTGAACTTGCATTAGTAGAAGATCAAAGGGACGAAAAACTTGATCACACGGGTTTCAAGGATAGGCTTGGATGCCAAAACACTGACATGATACTGACTATCCTGGCGCATACTCAGGAGACAATGCCATCTTGAAGGCCGTACTCCATCACTCTTGTAACACTAACATTTAACCTAATACGCTCGAGTCACATTCCGTTAATTTTAGTTGTTAAGCCTTTGTCTAAAAAACTTAACTTTTTCTTCTTTAAAATATGAGTATTAGAAAATATGACTAAATTTTGTTTTTTTGAACTTTAAAACTAAAATGCAAGCCGATGACATAGATACCGATTAATACATGTATGACATAGCAATCATATAAACTTTCATCATAGCATATATATGTAAACCATAATATAACATACACAAATCATATTAACATGCCATAACCATAACATAATAGCGACGTGCTTATACGTAAGGACATCTTAAAATACTAAACTCAATAATAAGTTTGAACATACACCAGTCCAATGCTAAACATAACTATAACAAAACTAGACGAGTCTCCATGCTTCGCTAACCTCTATCTGATAGGTAAAGTGACTCCTATGCCTACGCCTAAGCAAGATGAACAACCGCGCATTCATGTTTGAGACGACAGGGAGAAAGAAAAGGGTGAGAAACTTATTTAAGATTCTCAGTAGGGTTTCCCAACTCTAGCACAAGTGTCGTCGTCGTCAGTCGCCGCAGCACTTCGATTTTCATTATGCAGGAAATGTGCATGTATAAGATTCAATTTAAACTTCTCAAAATCCCTTTATCCAAAGTGGGTTTCTTTTAGCATGGGTCTTAATAACATGAATGCAGAGGGTATCATGTATGCATGGCAATGCCTTAATGAGCATAATTAACACATGTAAATAGCACATATCACATGATTAAATTAACCAATAAAACAATAATGTAACGTATGTATATGCATCTTTACTTTGTCAAGATTGAATTTTCAAGTTCCTTTCTTAATGACCACCCTCGTATATCATCACCATAAACCAACCATCTCACTTCCCGGTGATTTTACCTCATCACCAAAACTCACCTCACGATCGCCTAGAATGAGCTCAATCCTAACTAGCCATCGCTAGATTAATATGCGGTAATAGAGGGAAAACACACCACTACACAAACACCATAAACCTTCCTTTAAACACATAACCTTTCCATTTCCAAGATCAAGAACCCAAGACAAACCTTTCTTTCTTTCTTCTCCTCTTGACCGAAACCATCATCTAGCACCAAGGAGGATTTGTTCTTCTCATCTCAAGACCAAGCTTCTCTTTTTAAAAAGAAAAACATCTTAGGTAGGGAGTTGTTTTAAAATTTGCTTTCCTCTTTTTTTGTCTTATTTTGATTTCTTCCTTTCTTTTCCTTTCTCTTGTTTTCGACCTTAGTGGCCTATATGATGAAGGAACCATGGCTTGATGATGAGTCTTGGGTGTTAGTTGTAAAACCATCATTTATTTGATCTTCAAAGCTTGAAGGTTCCATTTTTAAGAAAGTTTTTAGCAAGTGATATTGTTATGTTGTTAAAGTGGTAATCTTGAGCCTAGGACTTAAAGAAATGCATTGATATTTATATTTCCTTGCCTAGCATATTTACTTTCCAAGTTATCACTTAATAATTAATCTCAAATCTACCTATCTCAACTTTAAAGTTGAGATGTGATTTAGAGTAAATACTCCAAGGCCTAGAGCACTAAAATAAAGAATGTACTTGCATTCATATTTATATTTCCTTGCCTAGCATATTTACTTTCCAAGTTATCACTTAATAATTAATCTCAAAGCCTACCTATCTCAACCTTAAAGTTGAAATGTGATTTAGAGTGAATACTTTAAGAGGCCTAGAGCACTAAAATAAAGAATTGAACTTGCATTCATGTTTACAATTCTTGTCTAGCATATTTATTTTTCAAGTCATTACCTAAAAACTTAAAGATGTAAAACTAGACTTGCATTCTCATCTTTAATTTTAAGCTTTGCATAGCATATTTACATTTTCTTGCTATTAATCTAGAAAACTAAAAATGAAGCTTGCGTTGCATATTTATACTTATGCCATCACTAAAAATTAAGTTAATGCTCAAGAATCACCATTTTAATTTACATAATGAACTTTGACTTATGAAATATATATATGTATATATATGTACATATATGTTATTAAGTAAGGACATGTTTTATTGAGTTATTTTACCATCAAATCTAAAGATTACTAATTATGTGGCTAAGACCATAAAGTTTAATTTTACTACTAATCTAAAGATTTGTCATTATGTTGCTAAGGTGATGAAAAATTATTTATAAGGAAAATTTAGAATTAAAGATGTGAAATGACTAGTTTCTGAAGAATGTTATAGTACTCCATATGCTTAAGGATTTATGTGAAGTTGAGGTCTTACATGTTAGAGATATTATTGAATGAATATGGCATGTTATGATTTTTCTTGAAATATTACAAAGTTGCATGTGAGCAAAAGTAAAGTATATGATATGGTTGTGGCCTTGCATCTTAACATGATTTGTTTTATGATATTCTATGACTTCATGCTTATATTGCATCATTATATGATATGCTAATGTGGAAATGATTCTAGACTCCAAAATTAAAGGTTATGAGAGGTGATCCAAGAAAGTTGCATTTTTCATGATAAGAAAGTTGCATTTCTCATGACATGAAAGTGCATACACATGATATGAAAGTAATATGTTTTCCTCCTCTATTTCCCCATATTAAATCTAGCGACGGCTATTAGGAAGCTCATTCCTAGGCGATCGATGAAGGCGGAGTTTCGGTGATGACATTAAAAATCAGGGGGATGAGTTGGTTGGATTTCGCGATGACGTATGAGGGTGCAAATTAAGAAAGGAACTTGAAGAGTTCAAACATGATAAAGTAAAAGATGCATATGCATATGTCACATTATTGTTCTAATTGTGCATTTAATCATGTGATATGTGTTATTTACATGTGTTATTTATGCTCTTGAGGTTTGCCATGCATACATGAGATATATGTTGCGTTCATGTCATTAAGACCCATGCTAAAAGACACCCACTTCGGATAAAAGGATTTGAGAAATTTAAAATTGAATCCTATGCATGTACACCTCTTTCATAATGAAATTAAAGTTGGGGATGATGACGATGACACTTGTGTTAAGGTTAAAAGAGTCTGAGAATCTTGAATAAGTTTCTCACCCTTTTTCTTTCTTCGTGTTCTTAAACACGATGTGGATTGTTCGTGATCTTCCTTGAGGTGTGGGCAAAGAAATCACATCATCTCCGAAGAGGACGCAACGAAAGCGTGAAAACTAGTTTAGTTTTGTTATAGTTATGTTTAGCTTTGGGCTTGTGTATGTTCAACTTTTTTGTTGTGTTTAGTATCTTAGAATGTCCTTACGTTTGTAGGACATCGCTATTATGTTATGATTATGGCATGTTTATATGAATTGTGTTGTGATTATTCTATGACTTATGTAAATATGCTATGATAAAGTTTATATGATTGCTATATCATACGTGCATTAATTGGTATCTATGCGACGCACGGCTTTATTTAAGCTTTATGTTCAAAAAGAAAAATTTAGTCATATTTTTATTACTCGTATTTTAAAGATAAGTCAAGTTCTAAAACAAATGCATAGCAACTAATAACTAACCAAAATGTGACTCGAGCCTATTAGGTTAAAAGGTAGGTGTTACATTTTGGTATAGAGGCGTTTGATTCTCACAAAGCTTGAGGATTGGATTACCATGCTCTTTAAAGCATGATGCGATATCGTCATGTGAGCTTAGATAATAGAGATAAGCTATAGGATAGATATGCATGACTCCTGCTTGTTCGTATGTGCCATGGTAACTAGCTTATCTAGCATGAAATATTGAGCCTGATCACCTTGAGTGTTTATTGACTTGTGTGTCTAGGGACCAATAGCACCAGACAACGAGAATAGACCCCTGACTCCAAGCCAAGACAATGAGACTCCTGAAGCCCTCCGCGAGGTGGCTAGGACCATGAGGGCGATGTTCGAAAGGATGGACAGACCGCCAAGGCATCGACCATGTTGAAGTTCCCGAGCATGCCCGTTTTGAGGAATTTTGCAAGGCCAACCCCTCCTCATTCAAAGGAACCTTGAATTGAACCATGTCGATGAATGGATCAAGAGCATGGAAAAGATCTTCACAATGATCCCATGCATGGAAGGACAGAAGGTGATTTTTCCACTTATATGCTGGAAGGTGATGCCGGTTTTTGGTGGATAGGAGCTCAAAGACTTCTAGAGGCATCAGGTATGGAATCAACTTGGAGTTGTTCAAGGCTCACTTCTACGAGAAGTACTTCCCAGAGTTATCTGACGCCGATATGGAATTCATGCAGTTAACTCAAGGAGGCATGAGCATCCTTCAAGTACACCACCAAGTTCGAGGAGCTCATTAAGTTCTCAAGGATGTACCAAGGAAACCCAACAGTATTGGAAGTGCATCAGTGCGAATCCGGGCTAAAGGCTGAAGTTCATGTTGCGGTGGCTCATTTGGAAATCAAGGACTTCCCTACCTTGGTCAACAAATGCCGCATCATTGAGGACGACCAAAAGAAGCTGAGCATGGCAAAAGCTATGGGTTTGCAAAGAAGCTAGTGCCAAAGCCTCGAAGTTCAAACTGACCAGACCATCGTTCCGAAGCCACAAGGACCAAATGATCCAAGAGAGAAGGCACCTCAAAACTCTGTTGTTTGTCCGAAGTGCGGAAAGAACCATGGCAACCGACCTCCAGCTCACCAAGGAGTGTGCTTTAGGTGTGGCAAGCTTGACCACATGATCCGAGATTGTAATGAAGATCCCACAGTGGAATGCTGTAACATCTCCTGCTCTTTATGGATTACCGACTATCCCCACAAACCAACACGGGTCTTCCGTGCTTGTCCTCACTCACATGCTTCCTGGGAAAATTTCCAGGAGGTCACCCGTCCAAAATTATCCCAAGTCAAGCACGCTCACTTGTAATTCTTTCGTGATGAGCTCCTGAAAGAAAGATGCATCTTTGTGGCATAGGTAGTACTAATCAATTTATATAAGCCCTCCTTAACTGTATAGTCCCATCCTATACAAACTGGGATCCCTCTCATTCGGGGTGTGTAATCGGTTCATTCATGTAACCCTCTGCTTGGAGGCGCCGCTCCTATTCGTGTCTTCTGCATGGCGATCATTCCTTGTCATCCTCGGGCGTTACATGATCTCTAATACCATAATGTAACATCCTCCCAAGTACAACGTCATTCTTAAGTCATGGCATTATGCTTAGGAGTTGTTACTTATAAATTAGTGGATCTTTCTTAGTTATCTATGCAAGATTGATCGAGTCGAGTAGTAACTAATTTGTGGTTCTACTACATATATACAACAAATACACAAAACATTTATTTATTTCATAAGTAAGTACAAAAGGAAGCTCTTGTAACACCCTGATTTAGCGTAAGAGTACAAATGACCGAAATGCCCTGAGGTCATTTTTACCCGAAATTCAGGACAGTTGCCTGGCAACCCTCGAATGGGTCAACTCGATGTTTAAAGGGGATTATGTTGTTATGAATGATATTCGAGGTGAAAATCTCGTTTTCTAAACTTTCGGCTCAAAATGACCAAAATACCCTCCTGTGTTCTACACGGGTAAAAGGTGCCGTTTGAGCCCGAACTTTTCCAGGAAGTTTAGAATGATGTTTATGAGCAATGTTTGATGTTTAGTTGCAGAAGGTCCGGGCAGTTTAGTGCAAAATTACCATTTTGCCCCTAGAACAGTGTACAGTAAGCCTAATGACGCAATTAAGCAAACCTAAGCAATATTAGGCTCTAATCGAAGATTAATTTATTTCGATAATTAATCTAGAGTCAAAATAATTTATTAAGGTTAATTAGAACCTAAGATTGCTTAGATAAACTCTAATTGCATTCTTTAATTCAAGATTCCTAGTCATGGAATCTTGAATAGTGTTTTCTCTCTCCAATTCCTTAAATTAAGGAATTGTGCCATACCTCATTTGACCAAAAGAATTATTTTAAATTACTAATCTAATAAGATTACCCTCCTAATCAAGTCTTGAACCACCTTAATTAACCATTTTCTCACCTAAACACTTGCTTACAAACTCCTAATCAAAACCTTAATCAAAGAAACACCTAAACACATCCTTAAACCACAATTACATGAACAAAAATCCCTTCCCCCTTGGCTGATGTGTTGGCCGAAAATCCCCCTAAAAATGGTGCCACATGTTGATTTTTGATGCACTCCAAGCCCATGCCTTAGGCCATGCTTTGCCCATACCTTGCCCATGCTTCCAACCATGCTTGCCATGCCTAAGCCCATACTTTTGTAAGAGATATTTTCCTCCTCCCTTGACCTTGAAAACCATCAGCCATTCCCTCCCAAATCAGCCAACATGTCTCATTTTTCTATAAATACCAAGCCTTGATGAACCTTGTCACACTTTGGTTCACTTGGTAAGTTCACACTTCTTGCAAATCCTCTCATTTCCTCTCAAACTTCCTCACTTTGGCTGATTTCTCCTTCAAGTTTCAAGAGGATTTTCCTTCTCCATTTCATCAAAAACAAAGCTTTCCTTCCTCTCTTCAAGACTTCTTAAGGTAGGGGTTAAGTTTTGATGATTTTTGTTTGTGTTCTTCAAGAAAGTTCTAGTTTTTCTCTTGGTTTCAAACTCTTTTCCCCTTCCTCTTTCTTTTTCGGCCAAGAGGCCTTTTTATAAAAAGAACATGAGCTTGATGATGAGGTTTCAAGATAATGACTTGTTGTTGTCATGTGAGAAACCTCTAAAGCTTGAAACAACTTGGTCTTGGACCATACATGCTTGGATTTCCTTTCTTTTCTTGGCTTAAGTTTCGGTTTTCCTCTTCCTCTTTCCCTTAAGGATTTCAGTTTTTCTTCTTTGGATTTGAACAAAGTTTGTAAAAATGTTAGTAGATCACAAAAGTTTTGTTAAGAAAATTAATCTTATGATTTCAAAGAGCTCTAAGCTTACCCTTGCCAACCTTAAAGTTGGTCGGCCGTTCTAAGAGTTTTACTCTAGATTGAAGCCCATGAGCAATAAAATAAAGAATATGACTTAGTTCTTGTAGTTTTGTTTAGACAAAGTGTTGAACTTTGGGTCCATTTCCTTAAGCTTGATGATGAAGTTCAAACCTTAAGATTTCTTTGAAGTCTAGGTGCTAAGAACTCTAAAGCTTGCCTTATGATACATAATGGGTTGAGGTTTATGTTCCTCTAAAAGTCTTGCAAGAGCTCTAGTTAAGATAAAAACAAGTTGCATTCATGTTTAAATTTATGTCTTGCATCTCATGTTTATTTTGATGCTATCACTAATTTCACAAGAGTAAATGAATGAACTTGCATTACCATATTTAAATTCCCAAGCTTGCATTTCATGTTTATATTTCAAGTCATCACTTAATCCTTAAAGATAATAATGAAGTTGCATCTCATATTTATTTTATGCTCTCACTTTACTTTCTAATGAAGAGTAAAATAAAGTGCATAGCATGTTTAAGATTTTGTCATCACCTAAATACTCTAGAGCTCAAAGACTTGCCCTAAGTATCCTAAAAAGGGAACTCTAGTCAAAAGAAATGGATGAGTTTTAGTATGATTCAATAATGGTTTGATTTTGTAAAATGCATGAATGATTTCAAGAAAATGTTGGAAAACTGTTTTATGAGGTCTCAAGATGTTTAAATAGTTTGGAATGTGTCAAAAATCATGTTTTCTCAAATTCCAGGTTCTGGTAATCGATTACCATCCATGTAATCGATTACCAGAAGGGTTTTCGAAGGACTTTTGGTTCTGGTAATCGATTACCAATGTAATCGATTACCACGGCTTTTTCATGCCCAGAACCTTTCTGGAAACCCTGTAATCGATTACCTTATAGTGTAATCGATTACTCTTATGTTCTTTATTTTAAAAGATTTAACCCTAAGTAATCGATTACCATTGTATGTAATCGATTACCCTGTTGTTTTGAAACCCAGAATGAATTGAGCTCCTGGTAATCGATTACTAGGAACATGTAATCGATTACCAGAACACCTTTTGTTTTCTAAAAATTCCCAAGAGAAAACTAGTAACTTATATGCATTTCAACCCAAGAGATTATGTGATTTTATGGGTTCATGATTTCGGTTCTATGTTTGGCTACTGTATAAATGCTGTTCTAAGGTGTTAAATGTGTAAAATTATGTTGAGTGAAGCAAGGATCGATTTAGAAAAGTTAGAAAAGAATAAGTAACTTAAAAAGGGATTAGAGATGAGAATTCTAGAACACCTTAATGCAAGAAATGCAAATCTGTTCTAGCATGATTAATTCAAGGATAAATGATTCATAATTAGTAAGACATGTACAAGATCCCTTCATAAATGATTAGGTGTTGATTTCTAAGTTTAAGATGATGATAAGAGATTTAAAGTGGTTTATAACTTAGAGAACATGCCTAGGAATCCCTCATAATTGGTCTAGGAATTAATTATGGAGCCTTAGGCGAAGATGGATCTTAAAAAGGGTCACGAATGGAGATTTTAGAGCCCCTAAGCATATGATATTTCTGCCCTTTTATGATAAGTGCTGATTGAAATTTTGGTGAGTTCAAATCTTAGAGAAAAGTTTAAGTGTTAACCCCTTGAGGGTAATAAAAATGCAAATACAAGTTTAAAGCCCGTAAGGGTCAAAGCATAAGATACTATGAGATAGGTGGACGAGAGAGTATGATTATGATGATGAACCTCGTGCACACTTATGATGATGTGATTATGTTAGTTCCTTGAGCATGAAACTTTATGTGCATAATTTGATTTGGTGATATGATGAAATGTTGTGTTTGAGATGCATAATGTTTCAAAATATGAATGAAATTGAGAAATATGCTCATGTGAACTAGAAAGTTATTGCAATGAGAAAGTTCCATGAAAATGATGCATGTGACTGAAATTATGTGGCATGACTCAAATTTGAGGAAATTCGGAGAGTAGCTGTTATGCCGCCGAATTTCCGTCAAATTTGAGGGATAAGAAAGTTTTTGAGAAAAATGATGTTTAAAGTTATATGCCAGACGTACTTCTCCTGCTCTGAGGAGAAGGTAAAACGTGAGGGCATAGGCATTAGCCTCAAAGCGGACAAAGTCGTTGTCTTAACCAGTCGATGCGTTTCGAAGAAAGTATATGATGTTTAAGGTGACACACCGAGACGTATTCTCCTGCTCTGAGGAGAAGGTAAAACGTGAGGGCATAGACATTAGCCCTCCAAGCGGACAAAGTCGCTGGTCTTAACCAGTCGATGCGTTTCGAAGAAGGAAAAAGTCCCATGATGGGTGATCCTTAGGCCCCCTACCCGTACTTTGGAGTCGGGATTATGATGATTATGATGAATATGTTTATGATTCGCTTATCAAGAGGATAAGTAAGAACTAGTGACGACTAGTTAAGGTATGAGCTCATAGCCTAGTTTAAGGGGTGCGGTTACTATTATGATTGGTGTCACAAGTATGAGAAAAGGAAAGATGTTCAAGAGAAAAGTTACATGCCACTTATATGTTGTTTGATAATTGTTTGATTTACCTAAAGTACTGCCATGCATCCATGAACTATTATGTTGCATACATGCATTAAGAATCATTATAAAAGACATGGACCTTGGATAAATACCTTTGCGAAAACCTCATAATGAACCTATGCATGCTTAACCTTTTCATAATAAACCCAAGGTTCCTGGGACGTAAACGATGACACTAGGATAGAGGATTTCCCCTGAGATTCTTTAGCAAGATTCTCACCCTCTCTCTGTTCCTTCGTTACGTCTTCAGACATCGATGGCGTCGTTCGTGATTTTTGTTGACGCACCCGTGTGGGAGTTGCACTATGATCCGAGCATCAGCCTACCACTTCAAGGGTCGTTGTGCTATACGCATTTTTGCATACATGGGACGCCTTTTTGCTTTCCCGTCTCCAGCTTCGCTCACCCGACTTCACCCTTTGGCGACGACTGATTTTTGAGAGGACGTGACCCCGAGACGAGAGAACCGTCACGCCCGTTCGGATCTTCAGCGATGCGAGGTTACCCCGAGTACATGCCCGCTCGAGACGTTCGGAGACCGACCCATCAGAGGATCCTCCTTCTCATCCTTCTCGGAGGGTCCGCCCCGCCTACCCATGGATATCGGGATGGGTAGCGAGGAGACGTGACACGTGGAGATTAGCACGACGTTCGAAGATGCGCCCTCATGCATGCTCACCCATCCTTCCGCCTTCACGCATCCGAGGAGCTTGCCGTTCATTGGATATGTGCCACCGAGAGATGAGTAGGAGCGTCGTCCATAGCTCGAGGGAGGGAAGTCTTAGCTTGGGAGTATCTTTTGGGGTTGTTCCATGTATTTGTCTTTATGTTTCTTATTTTATGTTATTGTACTGCAAGCTCTGCCCACTAGTATGGGTAAGACTTTATATTTCTGTTATATTTCTGTTGTGATGTACTAAACTATGTTATCTAATGTGATGAGGAATGATGTTTATGATGGATGTGTTCTTTAATGCTTATGTTCTGTATGTTTTATTTATTCTTCCGCTTCACGTTGTATATGTCACGCGCAAAGGCTCGCACTTTGTTTTATATGAATCATTTCAAAAAAAAATTTACCTGTTTTCCGCTAAGTATTTTGTAAATGAATTTAAAGAGAAGTAATAACTAATAATTAGTCTTGATACGTCCTAGGCGTATTGGGGTTAAATATTAGGGTGTTACAAGCTCTTCTATGAGCTTGAATACATACATGTTCTCTACTTTGTTTACAAACATATACACACCACTAAATACAACATAATAAAAACACTAACTACTAAACTACTGCGACCCGATTCCTTTAGCGTAGCAGCCTTCATCCTGGATCAACCTGGAGGCGACACGGAAACACAAACACGTAGGGTGAGAACATAATTCTCAGTAGGGTAACTCAGTTACACCATCACAATGTCATCGTCATTGCCCCAGCCACTTCGGCTTATTAAGAAATGTGAGCATGTAACATATATCAAAGATTCATTTTAACGTTTAAAAAAAAACCATTCTTCCAAGTGGGTTCCTTTTTAGCATTCCATCACTTAAAGCATATACCTCACAATGTTCCAATAATTACTAAATTATGCAACAATTAGAATAAGATGAGTAGCATATAATACATGCAATGAACTTATCTCAAAGTGACATGGTTTCACTTATGGCCACAAAGATCAAATCAATGCATTTTTCTCTTTCATTGACATAGGAAAGACTTAGTTTATACCAACAGGTATTTGTTGTGGACAATTCCACAATAAATAATTTATACCAAATGGTATGTGTAGTGGATCACACTACACAAGGGAAATAATTGCTTGAGGATAAGCTCATTCTTATACGTGATCATCGAACTTCATTTTTTTCCATTTTCAAATCACACATAGATCTATCCTAGCCGATATGTCTACCGACTATAAATTAGGGAGTTCCTCTTATCTATTTCCTTCCTCTTATTCAACCTAAGTCTTGTTTTTGTTTTGTCCATATGTTAGAACATGCACGAGTAAACTTTGTACATTCTCTTCTTTTTTCAAATGCATGCATAAAACACATAAAGGCATTTCATTCACCATGAAATCTCAATCATGCCTCATAAATCACTCTTTGCTTGCTCTAGCATGCATTTATATGTCACAAGTCACATGGCCAAATAGGCAACATCAAGTATTCATGTCATACTAGAATCCAAAATGCCATTACTTCATCAATTCAAAGCATTGTTGCATTTCCAGCATAATGGCAGATTTTACACCATTTGTAACACGAATTTATTTTCTCACCAAATAAGCAATATAGAAGCTATAAAAATTCTAAAGACACTTTAATGTGTCCACAAGGTCCCCTAAAAATTTCAACACAAACGGAGCTTTATCCTCAGTAAATTGTACAAATTTATAGTCAGGGGCCACCAATTAAGGCTCAACAGAGTTCTCATAATTTTTAACAATAGAAAATGATTGAATCAATGCACAATAAAATTTATAGTGATACCTCAATATGTGATTAAGCTTGTATAAAAATTTCAAGGGCTTATGGTAATAAAATTGGACAACTTGCTTCAGTTTGAACAATCAAACAACATCAGTCTCAGTTCGGTTTCTGATTTTTTGAGGTAGTAAACCTTAAAATCGACACCCAAGAAAATTCATGTAGTTAGATTAAGATGTTAAATCCAACATATAATTTCTATATCTTATGAAAACTCCCACAAATATACCAGAAACTTCGTACACCACTACTGCCTCAGAAACTGAAAATCCAGCAGCCTAGTCCAAATTTTTTTGATAAAAAACATTTTCTAACACCATCCAAACACACCACCAAAATTAATACATCAATATCAACATAATGTCAATCAATATCACCAGAAATTTTGAACCTAGCTCAACCCAAAACAGATCAGAAAAATTTGACAAAGAAAGGCAACAAAAACCCTACTTGTAGTAACTTAGTGGATCCTTGGCTCCAAGGTGATCCAAGATTGATCTTGCTCACTTTAAGGCCGCCAAATCAACATTAAACCCTTCCTAAATCAGTGAGGAAGTTATATGTCAAGGTGAGGATTGATGGAAAATTGAAATTTTAATCGATTAGTTTTGTAGATTGTGATGAGTAGAACAAGTTTTGTGAAGAGAGTTTGAGGTTTTATCAACTATAGGCTAAGGTTTTTGGGATTGGAAAACAAATTAGAGCTCTTGAGAAATGAAAAATGGAGCTTCTTGTTGTTCCTTGCTGCATGGCCAAGAATGAAGGCTTGAAAGGCAAGTTTGTGACTTAAAATATATCTTATATTAGAGATATTAATAAAGTAATCAAGAGGTATATTTTTCTAATAATAAAAAATGAATGCATGGTTAGGATTTAATCTTGTAACAAGATTAAATCTTAGCCTTACACATGTAGTAAAAGGATAGACATTATCCTTTTGTATGATTAAACTACATTTTTGTGTTAGAAATTGCAGCACTGAAATTTTACCGAACGAGTAAAACACCGTACCAGGGTACCCGGGTAATTAAACATTACCCAAAAATTAATTCTAAGTATAACTTCTCATTCCTTATCATTTCTAACCTTAACCATCTCTTTTCTCTTCTGGCATTTCCTAGTTCTGGTCTCAGGTTTACTTTCCGGGGCCCTGGGGCCGTAAGGTTACTTTTACCCCCGGCCTAAATTTTTTTTTATATGTCCGTTGGGCCACCCTCATCGTTGCTAAACTGTTATATTTTTAAAATTATAACTAACAAAGCTCAAATTAATTTTTAAATAATTTTTAGGGTGTTACAAATGCCATCTCTAGACCCAAACGCCAAGGACGAGTGTTCATGGTCAATGTCGAAGATACCTCCATCTACGCGAAGGTAAGTGTGCGATAGATGGTAGTATTTTGTTTGCTCTTCTTGATCTTGGTTCCATGCGTTGGTTAGTAGCTTGTTATGGTATGAATGTAACACTAATAATCAACCCAATACACCTAGGTTGTGATTAATTACTAGACTTTACTCTTTGCTTTAGTTCCTTAATCATGCTTTGAAAATACTTAGTGAAATTACGAGCCATTTTTTTTTAAACATAATTGAAAACGTGAGCCCGCGCATAACGTGAACGATAATCGGATAAAGCATTTACAACAGATATATCATGAAGAACACATCATATTGGCTCCATCATATGACATCCATAATTACATTTCACATAGATATTTTGCCTATCAATAGAGTTAAGCTAGATGTAGGCAATCTAACAAAACATAAATAATATATGGATGGAAAAACATCTATTAACGGCACTTATTTATAACACTTAAGAGATAGGAATAGATATCCGAGTTCACGCTCAAAGTTTAGCGATACGTTCCTCAAGGATAATAAGCTGGTTCACCAGAATCAAGGACATCTAGGTGAAAGCATCAGCGAATCACGAACATCACCATCACTTCTGAAGACGAGATGGAAAGAAAAGAAGAGGGAGTGAGAAACTTTTATAAGAATCTCGTAGGTACTCACCTCATATGTATCGTGTCATCATCATCGTCCTCAGGAACCTGGGGTTATTATGAAATAGTGAGCATGCTAAGATTGATTTATTAGTTTGAAAATATACTTTACCGAGGTTCATCGTTTTAATCATGCGTCTTATAATGCATCATAAACTTATGTCATGTTTATAATGAACTTTTCCTTTCATATATAATAACATAGTTATGCATAAAATCACATCATATTCCTCATCATCATTTCATAATACTATGCATAGCAGAACATCATATTTCTCATCATCATCTCATAAATACTATGCATAGCAAACATCATATTCACATAATGCATTTACTTAGTTTCTTAGGTGACTTAAAGTTACTTTCATAATCATTTTCCTGGGCCACCCTATATCCACCATTTTGGGAGTAATCTAGGTTATGAGCTCATACCTTACTAGTCGTCACTAGCATATACTTATCCCTTTTGATAAGTTAAAATTCTAACTCTACCCTTTTGAGAAACGGGCTAGAGCAAGAATCACCTTTTCACCACCTATAGTCTGATGGGTCCAAAGGATCATTTTCTCAGGATCACCTTTTCACCACCTATAGTCTGAAATGGGTCCAAAGGGTCATTTCCTCATATTTTGGTCACCTTTAAGTCTTTGCATGTTATATCATAATACAATTCTCAATTCATAATCATTTATAGCATTTTATCGTTGATAGTCTTATTTGAATAATATATACCAACTGTAATCATGCACTGGAGAAATTCAGGAAAGAGAGGTGGGTCACAAATGGACACGCTTAAATAAAGTCTTTCCTAGCCAGAACCTTTCCAAATTACACTTTTAAGTAATATACTTTCTTCTAGCAACAAGAGTAAATTTTTAAATAACAAAGAATATTTCATTATTTCATGCATAAGCATTCTCATTGTTTGCAAGCAACTATAACATGCAAGCCATGAAATCATTCAATGAAATCAAATACTTAATAAGCATCATCATAAATCCTTACAAAAAGATGTCTTAAATAACCAAAACTCTAGAGGTAACCTCAATTATCAAACTAATTAATTATGCATCTAAGGGATTAATTACCATAATTACCATTAATATAAGCCTTGAGAAACATTATTAAACCATATGGCAGCATAGGCAATTAATCATATTTAAAGCTTTACGGTTGCTTTATGTAGCTAATTTCACTTCTAACATGCATAGAATTATTCCTTATCAATAAACATAATTATCACAACTTCAAACATATCAAATCATAGTAATACTAACTCAGATAATGGTGAATCATGAACCTCATAATTACTTAATATCTCATTTTAAGTAAATGCAAGATAGTTTCCCATAATATCATTTCAAGCCTTAAAACTCTTTTAGAAACTAATTCTTTATGGTAATCTTGAAAGAAATTATAGAACCAACTCAGTAGCTATTTAAAAATCACTTTAGGCTTACCTTAATCATGAGGTCAATTCATACATTGAAAGAATATTCATGATTGAAATTCTCACTTAAGATAAAAGGAGAAAGTCTTGAGCTTTTAAAGATTTAGGTGATACTAGAATCATAAACATGCTATGCAACCTCATTTTAATCTTATCTTTATAAGGTGATAACTTGGAATTGTAAACATGATGCAAGAAACTGAACGGTAGTCCGCACTGGACCAGTGTGGAGGAAGAGATCTTAGAAGCCTAGCGGCGTAGTCCGCATTGGACCGGGAGAGAAGAATTCTATTACATCTTATTAAGCTCCAAAGTCAAGACCTTAAAGAATGAATTCTTTAACTCCAATAATCTTAAGGAAATTGAAAGTGATACTACCATTTTCCAACTTTGCTTGTGATACTTGGGCAAGTCTTTGAGCTCTAGGATCTTTAAGTGATGACATAAAATAAACATGCCATGCGTTGATTCTTTTAGCATTATAAAATAAAGTGAGAGCATAAAATAAATATGAGATGCATCCTCTTTATTATCTTTGAAGATTAAGTGACAACTTGAAACATAAACATGAAATGCAAGCTTGGAAATTTAAACATGAATATGCAAGTTCATTTATTCATTCTTGAGAATTTAGTGATGACATAGAAAGTAAACATGGTTATGCAAGGCATAAACTTAAACATGGATGCAAGTTCATTTTATTTCTTTACTAGAGCTCCTCCAAGACTTTAGAGAAATATAAATTCAACCCAATATATCTTAGCAAGACAAAGTGAAAAATACATCTTTCAAGTTCTAAACTCAAGATCTTTATTTTTACATCATAAAAACATCATTCTTTAAAGTTTTGCATCAAGTGGAATTTTCAAGCTTTAGAGGCCTAACTTGTGATGGATTTACAACCAACACTCAAGGTCCTCATCATCAAGCTATCATCATATTCCTATATAGGCCTTATGGCCAAATGTTCAAAAGGAAAAGAAAGAAGAAAATCGAATGGAAAAGCTAGAGAAAGTCCATGAAATCATCATTTTGAATCAAGAACAACACTTAGCAAAGCATAGAAATAAGCTTAAAGAGCAACTCCCTACCTAATCTGATTTGAAGGAAAGGAAGAGAACTTGGTTTCTTTGAGTGAAATGGAAGAAAATATTCTTGAAAACTTGAAGAAAGAAGCAGCCAGAGGAGGAGGAAATGAGAGCTTTTGGTGCTTTGGAAAAACTAGAAATGTGTACAATTTTGAGCAAGCATCTAAGACTCCTTAAGCATGCCTATTTATAGAAGAATTCAAGCTCATGTATGGACAAGAGGAGGAGGAAAATCTGACTAAATTTGAGGAGGAAACAAAGAAGGAAAAATCATCTTTTTGGTGGCTTAAACATGGAATCATGAAACATGATTCCTTGTTTTCATACCTTGAGTTTTGTGCCAAGTTTGAAATTTTTCTGATGCATATTAGGCCATATAATTTCTTGCATTATAGCCCAAGGAAGAAAATTTGTGTGTTCCATGCATTATTTAGGTGTAGGTAAGGTATCTTTGCAAATTAGAGAATTTGCAATTAAGGGCTTAGGTGAATTAGTAAGCAATTTGGGTGTTTTTAAGCAATTTCAGGTTCTAATCAATTTAAATAAATAATTTGGACTCTAGATTAGTAATTAGAATTTAATAAGCTTTAATTTGAGCCTAATATTGCTTATGTTTTGTTAGACGAATCAAAAACCTCAAAATTTGCAAAACTGCACAAGAGACGGGCAAAATCGTAACTTCACTCAAAACTTCTGGCCGTCCGAACTTAACCAATGGTCAATCATAGCTTAAAAACACCTTTTAAAACATTTTAGTGAGGTTCGGCTAAGTCGGCACGCAATCGGAGTTAAACAATTCGCAGGCGTTTTGGTCATTTCACACGTCGAAACTCAAAATTGAGATTCTTCTCCTCTATTAACACACATAACACAAACAATCCCTTATTATCCTCAAAACATCCCCTTGAGGGGACGGGGGCCCACGATCCTCATTTTCGAGTAAAATAACCTCATGGGCATTTTGGTCATTTTACATGTACAAAAATTCGGGGCTTGCGACTCTGCAGGAATCGCTCATAACGTCTTTTCTAATGTTATATTCCTCTATTGAGGATTGTTAGGTCTCGAATTTATATAAGATTACCTAGGCTAATTCTTAATTCTAAATGACAGTAAAAGTTGGGGCGTTACATAAAATCTTCGCGACTCCTTCGTGTATGTCCCTTTAACCCGTGGTAGCCTTTTTGGAAATGTTTATATTCGAGCCTCCTTATAAATTTATTGGTTATGTTTCTTCTAGTAAAACTTGTCATATGCATCATGATTTCTTGAGCTTCCATCCTAGCAAGTGTTGGATGTTCCTTCCTCCCTATTTTGGTCTGCTTGTGGATAGTTGTGAGTGTTTGGTTTTGACTTCCCCCATTAGAACTAATATACCCTCTCTTCAAACCCTTTTCAAGCTTGACTTTGTGCAAGTCGTGAGTATCAATTTATACCTCGCTTTGTCACCTTTGTCTAACTGATACACATGTTAATGAGTGCTCCAATTGTTAGCAAGCCCTTATAATACCCATTTTCCCTATCAAGTTTGTTTTCGTCTGCTTCATTTTGACCCGTCATGCCTATCCAACCAATGTAACCATATGCGTGTAACGAATTTCGAGGACAAAATACTTTTTAAGGAGAGTAATATAACGTTCTGATTTTTCCGTGTTCAAATGACCAAAATGCCCTTGAGGTCATTTTACCTAAAATAATCGCTATTGGCCATCCTCGAGGACGTTTTGATGATGAAAGGGGATTATATGTGTTATGTGTGGTAATAAAGCAAAAGAATCTCATTTTGGAGTTCCAATGTGCAAAATTACAAAACGCCCCTATGGCTAATTAATACCGATTTACGTGTTGGTTGAGTCCGAACTTCACCAAAAGGTTTTAAACGATGTTTTTAAGTAATGTTTAATGTTAGGTTAAACCTAGGTAGTCCTGGAGGTTTTTGTGAAAAATTACCATTTTACCCCTAGCTAAGTGCATTTTGGACCTAATGATGTGATTAGTAAAACCTAAACAATACTAGGCTCTAATTAAAGATTAGTAAATTCTAATTGCTAATCTAGAGTCAAAATAGTTAATTAAGGTTAATTAGAACCTAAGATTGCTTAGAAAACTTAAAATTCTTTTTCTTGATTTAAAGACTTTATGTCACATTTTCATGAATCGTAAGATTCCAATCAATTTCCTTAAATCATGGAAGTTGTCACATGATGAGATTCCTCCCTAATAATGGTGGATTTACATTAATCAAGTAAGACCACTCTTTAATCTTATCTTGAACCATCTTAATTACTTATTATCTTACTTAAAACACAAATTACAACTCCTAGTCCATAGCCTAACCAAATCAACTCCTAAACACACTTATAAACCAACATTAAAATGAGATTTTCTCCCCAAATGCTCCTAAACCAACCAGCCACTTCTCCCCAAAATTCAAATAAAATAAGCTTAAAGAACCATGCTTGCCCATACCTTGACCCATATTTGCCCATGCTTTGAACCATACCCAAGACCATACCTTGCAAAGAGATATTTTCCTCTTTTTCCCCTTGAAAAGCAACCAGCCACTTCCTCCCCATGGCACTCCATGTATTTCATTTTTCTATAAATAGGCATCAAAGCAAAGCTTGTAACATTTGCTTATTTTTCAAAGCTTCTAAGCTTTTTTTCTCAAGCTCTAAGAATTCTTCTTCTTCTTCTTCTTCTTCTTCTTCTTCATTCTTCCAAGAATCACTATCCCCACCATTTCCTAAACACAAACCACCACACAAACACCATAAATGTAACGCCTCGATTTTCTCTTTCAGTACAAATCACCAAAATGCCCTCAGGTCATTTTTCTAAAATTTGAGGATAGACCTGGCAATCCTCAATGGGTCAATTCAATGTTTGAAGGGGATTATAATTAATGCTTTATACTGAGGTGAAAGTCTTATTTTCCGAACTTTCGGCTCAAAATGACCAAAATAACCCTGTAGCATTTTACGTGGGTAAAGGTGCCGTTTAAGTTGGAAACTTTTCCAAAGGTTTGAATAATGTTTATGAGTGGTTTATGATGGTTAGTTAGGCAGGGAGGTCTGAGTAGTTTTAGTGCAAAATTACTATTTTGCCCTAGAATAGTGTACATGAGCCTAATTATGTAATTAACCAAACCTAAGCAATATTAGGCTCTAATCGAATATTAATTAATTTCAATAATTAATCTAAGTCAAAAAATAATTTATTAAGGTTAATTAGAACCTAAAATTGCTTAGTTAAACTCTAATCTCATTCTTTGATTCAAGATTCCTAGTCATGGAATCTTGAATAGTAAATTCTCTCTCAATTTCTTAAATCAAGAAATTATGTCTATGATTTAATTTGACTAGAAAATGGTTTTTAATTTATTAATCTAGCAAGATCACCCCTAAATCAAGTTTTGACAACCTTAATTGACCATTGCCTCACCTAAACACTTTTTACAAACTCTAATCAAAACCTTAATCAAAAAACACCTAAACACATAATTAAACCACAATTACATGAACAATTTCTTTTCCTCCCTTGGTTGTAAAGCTGCCGAATACATCCCGTTTTGTGTCACATGTTGATTTTATTTTACTCAAAGCGCCATACCTAGACCATACCTTAAACCATGCCTTCACCCATGCTTGCCTTGCCTAAGCCCATACCCATTCAAGAGATGTTTTCTCCCCAAAAGGCCATAGAAACATTCGGCCTTCCTCCCTTGGCAGCCTCCATATTGCATTTTTTCTATAAATACCAAGCGTTAGTGAACTTGGTTACATTTTAGATCATTTGCCAAGTTTAAGCTTTCTTGCAATTTTCTCTCTTTTCCTCTCAATTTCTCTTCATCTTGTTCTTCTTCCTCCACCACTAAAGAAACCTTTCCACCACCACAAACCACCACAAACAACCTTGAACCACTCCTCACCTCAAACCACCTCTCAAACACCAAACTTTTCTATTCCCAAGCTTACATTTTCAAGGAAATTTCATCTTCCTTGAGTTCTTCACTTGGCTGAATTCTCAACATCATCCAAGAAAAGATTTTGTCTTCTTATTTCCTCAAAGAATCAAGCTTTCTTTCATCTCTTTCAAAGAATTCATTTGGTAAGGGTTTATTTTCAAAGTTTTACTTGCTTTCTTTAAGAAAAGTTCTAGTTTCCTCTTGGTTTCAAAGTCTTTCTTTTCCTCTTTCTCATTTCGGCCTTGGAGCCCTTTTATGTGAAAATCTTTAGCTTGATGATGAGGTTTCAAGATAATGGTCTTGTGGTTACTATGTGAGAAACCTCTAAAGCTTTAAAACTTGGTCTTAGACCATACATAGTTTCGAATTTCCTTTTCTTTTTCCTTGTGCAAGATTTTGGTTTTCATTTCCTTTTCTTCCTATGATTTCGGTTTTCATTTCTTTTAGTTGAACAAAGTGTTGATGTTTAAACTCTTAAACCATTTTCTTGAGCTTGATGATGATGTTCAAACCATAAGACTACTTGAAGTCTTGGTGCTAAGAACTCTAAAACTCACTTTATATTGTTAGATACATATTGCGTTAAGGCTATGATGTTCCTCTAAAGTCTTGTATGAGCTCTAGTTAAGATAAAACAAGCTTGTACTCATGTTTAAGTTTATGCTTTGCATATCATGTTTACTTTTTGAGTTATCACCTAATACTTAAAGATTAAAACAAGAATGTGCATAATCACCTAAATAATTTCGAAGCTTACCTATTTCAACCTTAAAGTTGATTATTGATTTGGAGTGAACACTCCAAGGGGCTTAGAGCACTAAAATAAAGAATTGAATCTTGCATCCACGTTTATATTTATTGTCTAGTATGTTTATGATTTTGCCATCACCTAAACTTTAAAGATAATAAGAGTGCATCTCATATTTATTTTATGCCCTCACTTTACTTTATAAGAAAAGTAAAATAAAGTGCATAACATGTTTAAGTTTATGCTACCACCTAAATATCCTAAGCTCAAAGACTTGCCCAAGTATCATATATAAAGTTTTAGAAATGGAAGCATTTCAAGAATGCCATTTCGGCCTTGTGATGATGATGGACTTGATATGAGTTCATCTAATCATAAGTGCCCATTGCCTATTTCTTGGAATTTTTCTAAGCTTAGGTGAACTTAAAGAATATTATGAATAAGATTTTATGTTTTAAATCTATTTCATGAACAAAATTATTTAGCTACTAATCTCACCTATATTTATATGATTTTAATGAGATGAATTAGTTCTAAAAGAGTTTTGAGTTCCTAAAATAATTCCAAGAGAAAACTAGCAACTTATATGCATTTAAATCATGAAATTATGTGATTATGTGAGCTATGCTTTTCGGTTCTTCCTTGATTTTTTGGCCACTATATTAATTCTGTTTGATGGAGTTAAGATGTGTAACACCCTAATTCTTAACCTCATACGCAAAGTCGCATTCCTTAGTTATTAGTTGTTACGCCTTTGTTTTAGATCTTGACTTATTTTTCTTTAAATACGAGTAATAAAATACGGCTAAATTTTTATTTTTGAACTTAAGACTTAAAATGCGAGCCGCGTATGCGCATAATACCAACTATTAAACATAAAATATAACAACCATGAATAAACCATAGAATAATCACGACATAAATTATAGTAGTATATCATAATCATAACATAACAACGATGTCCTTATAAATATAAGGACACCTAGGGGTATCAATTACACTAAACAACTTTAACTAACGCAAAACAGAATGTTAACAAGGCTAGACTGGTCTTCATGCTTCCGTTGACCCTCTGAGTCTGACTAGATGACGTGATTCCTATGCCCGTGCCTCAAGGAAGATCACGAACATCCGCATCAATCCTACTGAGAGCGACACGGGAGGGAAAACAAAAGGGGTGAGAATACTTATACAAGATTCTCAGGAGCGACTTTAACACAAGTGTCATCGTTGCCACCCAAGCCATTTTGGGTTTCATTTGAATGAAGATGTACATGCATAGGTTCAGTTTTAATATCTCAAATCCTATTATCCGAAGTAGGTTTCTTTTAGATGAGTCTTGATGGTATGAATGCAGATATATGTATGCATGGCAATGCTTGAGCATGACGTTACGTACTCAACATATATCACTTAATCATAAGCACCAATGGAACAACCACGAAACATATGCATGTGCGTCTTTTACTTTATCATAATTTAACTCTCGAGTTCCTTTCTTAACTTTTCTACCCTCATCGTAGCCACCAAAATCCACCTAACATCCCGCCCCGCGATTTTCACATAGCTACAAAAACTCTAAATACACTCATTGCCTAGGAATGAGCTCAAACCTAACTAGTCGTTACTAGATTTACATGGGGAAAAAGAAAGGGAATCATATCTCTTTCTAAATCACCCTGTACAACCCTTTAACTCAGGAAGTCATTATGGGATCATTTCCTCCTTATCATATCTCTTATGGATGCAACATGAGCATACAACCATAGAACATCATATAACATATCCTCTATTCATATCTCATATTCTCATGCATTGTAAACATAGCATTCTATATCATCATAGCACATGCCACACATCCATACATTCTCATACTCACGGTATTTAAAACATTCACATACATCAAAGCAATACACACTTGATTCATTCTTACCTCACATCCCCTTATCTTAAGATATCTTATGCTTGGCCTCACGGGTCTTAAACTTGTATTCTAGTCATCCTAACACCCATTATAGTTCTTTATAACACCTAAGGATCATTACTTACAATTCTCACTAAAATTTATGTTCACTAATATATCCAAACAGCATTGTATCACTTAGGTAGAAAATTATCATACGCTTACGGGTTCCTAAATCCACGTCTTTAACCCTTTCTAAGTTCTGCCTTCGCCTAAGGCTCTATATTCAATTCCTAAACCAATTATGAGGGATTCTTACATATATCCACTAATTATAAACCATTTTCCTTAAGTTCAATTATGCTAGAATAGAATTTACCATTCTTACACCTAAGTGTTCTAAAATTCTCATTTTTAGTCATTTCTAGTTACTTATTCTTTCCTAGTTTTCCCCAAATCATTCCTTACTTTATTCAAACATAATTTTACACATTTTAACACCATAAAATAGAATTTATACAGTGGCCAAGTACACAAGGCAGAATGTAACACCCTAATATTTAACCCAACATGCCTAGGACGTATTAAGATTAATTATTAGTTATTACTTCCCTTGAAACTCATTTGTAAAATTACTTAGCGGAAAATACGGTAAATTTTTTTTTTAAATGGAATACATAAAACAAAGTGCGAGCCATCGTACAACATAAGCGAAACGTAAAGCGGAAGAGAAAATAAAACATACAATTCAAAAGCATTAAAGAACACCTCAATTATAAAACATCCATCATAATATTAAATACCATAGTTTAGTACATCACATGAAAGATAAAAAGCATAAAGTCATACCCATATGGTGGGAAGCTTAAGAAGAAACATGAAATAACCAAACATAAACAACTAATACATGAAAAATCCCCCCAAAAGATCGATCCCGAGCCATGACTACTCTCTCCCTCGATATGGGCGCATCTCCAGGCGTCAAGCTAGCCTCCGGTGTCACAGGATCCTAACTGCCCTCCCAATATCCATGGGAATTGAGGGGGTGTCCCCCGAAAAGGATGAGAAGGGGGATCCTCGAATGGATAAATCTCTGAGTCCTCGGGCAAGGAAGGTACTCGGGTAGCCGCACCGCTAAAGACGATGGTCAGACGGCTCTCTCTCGTCACGGGGCATGTCGTCTCAAAAATCAAATCATCATAGGGAAAGGTCGGGTGAAGCGAAAACTTGAGACCGGAAAGGCAAACGGGCGTCCCATGTATGCAAAAAAGCACAGCAACCTCAAAATGGTAAGACTGATGATCTGGATCGTAGTGCACCTCCCATATCGAGGTGTCAATGAAGATCACGAACGACGCCATCGCGGTCTGGAGACGTAATGGAGATAAAAACAAAGAGAAAGGGGATGAGAATCTTGCTAAAGAATCTCGGAGGAAACCTATGGCTTATGTCCCAGGAACCTTGGGTTTATTATAAAAAGGTTAAACATGCAAAGATTCATTATGAGATTTTCATAAAGGTAATTATCCAAGGTCCATGTCTTTTATGATGAATCTTAATGCATGTATGCAGCATAGCAAACATGAATGCATGGCAATACTTATCAACATTAAAACATATCATCAAATTAAATCACATATATGTGGCATGTAACTTCTCATGATCAACCTTTCGCTTTCATAAGCAAGTTACTTATCATCTTTCCTCATTTCTCAAACTTGTGACATCATGATCTTTAAAACATAACCGACCCCTGATACTAGGCTATGAGCTCATACCTTAACTAGTCGTCACTAGTTCTTACTTATCTTCTTGATAAGCGAATCATAATCATAAAAATAACAATCCCGATTCCCAGAGTACGGCAGGGGACCTAAGGAATCACCCATCATGGGACTTTCTTCCTTCTCTGAAATGCATCAACTAGTTAAGACCAGTGACTTTGTCCGCTTTGGCAGGCTGATGTCGATGCCCTCATAGTTTTACCTTCTCCTCACTTAGGAGAAGTACGTCTCACTTAAAACGCATCATCTAGTTAAGACATGACATTGTCCGCTCGGTATGGCTCCACGACCATACCCTCCACGGTTTTCTTTCTCCTCACCGTACAGAGAAATGCATCTCATGTCACATATAAAATCTTCTTTCAAAACTTTCTCAGTCCCTCAAATTTGACTGAAATTAGGCACATGATTACACTCCGAATTTTCTCAAATTTGAGTCATGCCACATAACTCAATCACAAATATTATTCTCATGAAACTTCCTCAATCAAATAAATCTTTAATTCACAGGAGCATACTCTCCTAACTCATTCATATTCTATTCTCATGCATCTCAAACATAGCATACCACATCATCACAACAACATGCCTCAAATACACATATAGTCTCATGTTCAAGGTAATGGCATATTCACATCATCACACGTATACCCACTCGGTCTCATGCTCACATCACACCTCCTATCTCATGGTGTCTTATGCTTTGGCTCTTACGGGTCTTAAACTTGTGTTCCAATTATCCTAACCTTCATTATGGATTTTTATAACACCTAAGGGATCATTACCTATAATTTTCTCTAATGTTTATGATTTATAACATAACCAAACAGCTCTATGTCTTTTGGGCAGAATTTTATCTTATGATTACGGGGTCTTAGATCTCTCTTTGACCCTTTCTAAGTTCCGTTTTCGCCTAAGGCTCTATAATCAACTCCTAAACCAATTATGGGGGATTCCTACACATATCCACTAATTATAAACCATTTTTCTTAAGTCCAATTATGCTGAAACAGAATTACAAATTTGTGCATCTAAGTGTTCTAGAATTCATATTTTAAGTCCTTTATGATTTAAAAATATATAAGTTGCTAGTTTCTCTTGGAATCATTTTAGGAACTCAAAACTCTTTTAGAACCAATTAATCTCATTGAAATCACATAAATACGTGCTAGGTCAGTAGCTAAATTATTTAGCTCAAGGAATAGATTTAAAACATAAAACCTTGTTCATAAAGTTCCTTGAGTACACCTAAGCTTAGAAAATTCCAAGACGTAGACTATGGGCACTTATGATTAGATGAACTCATCCAAGTCCATCATCATCATCACAAGGCCGAAATGGCATTCTTGACATGCCTCCACTTTCTAAAACTTTATGTAAGATACTTGGGCAAGTCTTTGAGCTTTAGGATATTTAAGTGATAGCATAAACTTAAACATGCTATGCACTTATTTTACTCTTCATTAGAAAATAAAGTGAGAGCATAAAATAAATATGAGATGCAACCTCATTATTATCTTTAAAGATTAAGTGATGACTTGAAATATAAACATGAAATGCAAGCTTGGAAACTTAAACATGATAATGCAAGTTCATTTAGTTATTCTTGAGAGTTTAGTGATGGCATCAAAATAAACATGCTATGCAAGGCATAAACATAAACATGAATGCAACTCATTTTATCTTAACTAGAGCTCTTACAAGACTTTAAAGGAACATCTTAACCTTAACCCAATATGTATCATAACAACATAAAGTGAGCTTTAGAGTTCTTAGCACCAAGACTTCAAAGAAGCCTTTGGTTATGAACTTCATCATCAAGCTCAAGAAAATGGACACAAAGCTCAACACTTTGTCTAAACAAACATACAAGAACTAAGTCATATTCTTTATTTTATTGCTCATGGGCTTCAATCTAGAGTAAAACTCTTAGAACGGCCGACCAACTTTAAGGTTGGCAAGGGTAAGCTTAGAGCTCTTTGAAATCATATGATTAATTTTCTTAACAAAACTTTTGTGATCTACTTAACATTTTTAACAAACTTTATTCAAACAAAGGAAGAAGAAATCGAAATCTTAAAGGAAAAAGGAAAGAGAATAGAAAGCATAAGCAAGAGCAAGGAAAGAAAAACACAAGCATGTATGGTCCAAGACCAAGTTGTTTCAAGCTTTAGAGGTTTCTCACATGGCATCACAAGACCATTATCTTGAAACCTCATCATCAAGCTAAAGTTTTCTCATGACAAGGCCTCTTGGCCAAAAAGGAAAAAGAAGAAAAAGAGTTTTGAACCAAGAGAAAACTAGAACTTTCTTGAAGAAAACAAGTAAAACTTTGAAAACAAATCCCTACCTAAGTCTTGAAAGAAATGAAGGAAAGCTTGAGTTCTTGAATGTTTGAGAAGACAAAATCTTCTCTTGGAGGAGAGATTCAGCCAAGGGGGAAAGCCAAGGAAGATGATTTTTCCTTGAGTTTGTAAGCTTGGAAATGGAAAGCTTGAGTGTTTAAGAGATAGTTTGAGGTGAGGGAGTGATGGTTTATGGTTGTTTGTGGTGGTGGAAGGATTTTTTAAGAAGAAGAAGAAGATGAGCAAGATGAAGAGAAATTTGAGAGAAAAAGCAAGGAAGTGCAAGAGAACTAAACTTGGCAAATGTTCTAAAGTGTAACCAAGTTCTTCCAAGCTTGGTATTTATAAAAATTTTGCAACATGGAGGCTGCACAAAGGGGAAGTGGTCGACGGTCTTCATGGCCAAAGGGAGAGGAAAATATCTTTGATTGGCATGGGCTAGGCATGGGCAAAACATGGTTGAAAGTATGGCTAGGTATGGCTTGAGGTATGGTCTTTGAGTGAGAATTAAAACAACATGTGGCACTTCTTTGAGGCCATGTATTCGACCAGATTTCAGCCAAAGGGGGAGGAGAAATTGTTCATGTAATTGTGGTTTAGTGATGTGTTTAGGTGTTTCTTTGATTAAGGTTTTGATTAGGAGTTTGTAAGAAAGTGTTTAGGTGAGGTAATGCCTAATTAAGGTTGTCAAGACTTGATTAGGAGGGTAATCTTGCTAGATTAACAATTTAAAACCATTCTTTTAGTCAAATGAGGTATGGGCACAATTCCTTAATTTAAGGAATTGGAGAGAAAATACTATTCAAGATTCCATGACTAGGAATCTTGAATTAAAGAATGTAATTAGAGTTTAACTAAGCAATCTTAGGGTCTAATTAACCTTAATATATCATTTTAACTCTAGATTAATTATCGAAATAAATTAATCTTCGATTAGAGCCTAATATTGCTTAGGTTTGCTTAATTACGTCATTAGGCTCACTGTACACTGTTCTAGGGGCAAAATGGTAATTTTGCACTAAAATTGCCCGGGACCTTCCGGGCCTAACTAAACATCAATTACCACTCAAAAACATCATTCCAAACTTCCTGGAAAAGTTTGGGCTCAAACGGCACCTTTACTCGCGTAAAACGCGGAGTATTTTGGTCATTTTGAGCCGAAAGTTAAGAAAATGAGATTTTCACCTCGATATAAAATGTAATAGATATAATCCCCTTTAAACATTGAGTTGACCCATTCGAGGCTGTTGGTCGACTGCCTAATTTCGGTAAAAATGACCTTAGGGGCATTTTGGTCATTTGTACTCAAAAAAAATTAAGACGTTCAGAATTTGAATCCAGGCATAATATAATCACATAGATTCATGATTTAGATGCATATAAGTTGCTAGTTTTCTCTTGGAATTATTTTAGGAACTCAAAACTCCTTTAGAAACCAATTTATCTCATCAATATCATGAAAACACAAGTGAGGTCAATAGCTAAATTATTTAGTTCATAAAATAGTTTTAAAACATAAAATCTTGTTTATAACATTCTTTAAAATACACCTAAGCTTAGAAAAATTCCAAGATATAGGCTATGGGCACTTATGATTAGATGAACTCATCTCAAGTCCATCATCATCATCACAAGGCCGAAATGGCTTCCTTGGGATGCCTCCATTTTCTAAAACTTTACTTGTGATACTTGGGTAAGTCTTTGAGTTCTAAGATATTTAGGTGATGACATAAACTTAAACATGCTATGCACTTGTTTTACTCTTCATTATAAAATAAAGTGAGAGCATAAAATAAATATGAGATGCAACCTCATTATTATCTTTAAAGATTAAGTGATGACTTGAAATATAAACATGAAATGCAAGCTTGGAAATTTAAACATGATAATGCAAGTTCATTTAGTTATTTTTGAGAGCTTAGTGATGGCATCAAAATAAACATGCTATACAAGGCATAAACATAAACATGAATGCAACTCATTTTATCTTAACTAGAGCTCTTTACAAGACTTTAGAGGAACATTGCAACCTTAGCCCAATTTGTATCTTTACAACATAAAGTGAGCTTTAGAGTTCTTAGCACCAAGTCTTCAAAGAAGCCTTTGGTTTTGAACTTCATCATCAAGCTCAAGAAAATGGACTAAGACATAAACTTAAACACTTTATCAAAGCAAACATAAAAGAACTACTCATATTCCATATTTTATTCCATATTTTATGGGCTTCAATCTAGAGTAAACTCTTAGAACGGCTGACCAACTTTAAGGTTGGCAAGGGTAAGCTTAGAGCTCTTTGAAAACATATGATTAATTTTCTTAACAAAACTTTTAGTGATCTACTTAACATTTTTATCAAACTTTGTTCAAATAAAGGAAAAGGAAACCGAAACCATTAAAGGGAAAGGAAAAGAGAACTAAAAACTTTGATCAAAGAAAAGGAAAGAAACCAAGAGCATATATGGTCCAAGACCAAGATTTTCAAGCTTTAGAGGTTTCTCACATGGCATCACAAGACCATTATCTTGAAACCTCATTATCAAGCTAAAGTTTCTCACAAAAAGGCTTAAGGTCGAAAAAGAAAGAGAAGGAAAGGCTTGAAAAAAACCAAGAGAAATCTAGAACTTTTCAAGGAAAGTAAAGAAAAACTTTGAAATAAAACCCTACCTAAAGAAGTCTTGAAAGAAATAAGAAGAAACTTGGATTTTTGATGGAATGAGAAGACAAAATCCCTCTTTGATGAAAGTGATGATTCGGCTAAGAGGGAAACCAAGGAAGATGATTTTTCCTTGAGAAAGCAAGCTTGGAAATGGAAAGATTGAGTGTTTGAAGGGTGGTTTGAGGTGAGGGAGTGGTGGTTCAAGGTTGTTTATGGTGGTTTGTGGTGGTGGAATGCCTTCTTTGAAGGTGGAGGAAAAAGAACAAGATGAAGAGGAAGTTAGAAGAAAAGAGAGGAAATGCAAGAAAGCTTAAACTTGGCAAATCTTCTAAAGTGCAACCAAGTTCTTCAAGGCTTGGTATTTATAGAAATTTTCAACTTTAGGGCTGATTAGGGAGGAGGAAGGCCGAAGGTTCTTTGGCCATTTAGGGAGGAAAAATTCTCTTATGGGTATGGGCTTAGGCATGGCAAGCATGGTTGAAAGCATGGTCAAGGTATGGCTTGAGGTATGGCCTTTGGAGAGAAATAAAATCAACATGTGACACATTTCTTGGAGTATGAATTCAGCCAGATTTCAGCCAAGGGAGGAGGATGATTTGTTCATGTAATTTGGTTTAGTGATGTGTTTAGGTGTTTCTTTGATTAAGGTTTTGATTAGTAGTTTGTAAGAAAGTGTTTAGGTGAGGTAATGGTTAATTAATGTTGTCAAGACTTGATGTAGGAGGTGGTCTTACTAGATTAACAAATTAAAACCATTCTTTTAGTCAAATGAAAGTATGGGCACAATTCCTTAATTTAAGGAATTGGAGACAAAACACTATTCAAGATTCCATGACTAGGAATCTTGAATCAAAGATGTAATTAGAGTTTAACTAAGCAATCTTAGGTTCTAATTAGCCTTTGTAAATCATTTTGACTCTAGATTAATTATCGAAATAAATTAATCTTCGATTAAGAAGCCTAATATTGCCTAGGTTTTGGTTAATTACATCATTAGGCTCACTGTACACTGTTCTAGGGCAAAATGGTAATTTTGCACTAAAACTGGAGACCTTCCTTAACTAGACATAAAAAACCACTTATAAACATCATTCCAAACTTTCTGAAAGTTTGGGCTCAAATGACACCTTTACCGAGTAAAACGTTTAGGGTATTTTAGTCATTTTGAGCTAAAAGTTCGAAAAATGAGATTTTCACCTCGAATATCAAACATAACAGTTATAATCCCCTTCAAACATTGAGTTGACCTAGTCGAGGATGCCAAGTAATTCCTCACATTCAGGAGTAAAAATGACCTAAGGGCATTTTGGTCATTTGTACTAAACGAAAAAATAAAGGGCGTTACAAGATGTGTAAAATTATGTTTGAGTGAAGCAAGGAACGACTTAGGGAAGTTAGGAAAGAATAAGTAACTAGAAAGGACTAAAAATGAGAATTCTAGAATACTTAGATACAAAATTTGTAAATTACTGTTAAGCAAAATTGAACTTAAGGAAAATGGTTTATAATTAGTGGATATGTGTAGGAATCCCTAATAATTGGTTTAGGAATTGAATATAGAGCCTTAGGCGAAGACGGAGCTTAGAAAGGGACAAAAACATAGATTCTAGAACCCCAATAATCGAATTCTAGTCATCCTTAATTAATGCAATGTTGTTTGGAAGAATTAGAGAGCATAAAAATTAGAGAAATTACAAGTAGTAATCATTTAGGTGTATCCAAGGTTTATAATGGGCATTAGGATAATCAAAACACAAGATTAAGACCCGTAAAGGTCAAAGCATAAGACATTGCTAGATAGGAGATATAACATAAGTAAGTGACAGAGTGTATTTATGTTATCCTGAGATTATTAATGTGCATAAGATTGTGAACTTATGACGTAATTAATGTGATAATACGGCATGCCATGATTGAGATGCATATGGATATAAGATGATGATGAAATGAATGAATATGTTTATATAGCTTTTAAAGATTTGATTGATTGAGACATTGAATAAGTTATGTGGCATGACTCAAATCTAAGGAAATTCGTATACAGTCATTATGCTCCGGATTTTGTCAAATTTGAGACTTAAACAAAATTTTGAAAAGAAATATTTTGAATGTGACATGTCAAGACACATTTTTCCTCCTACGGTTAGGAGAAAGTAAACTCGTGGAGGCTATGGTCGTGGAGCCATACCGAAGCGACAAAGTCACCGGTCTTAACTAGTTGATGTGTTTCATAGATCAAGATGTACTTCTCCTGCTACGGTGAGGAGAAGGTTGTAAGCATAGACATTAGCCTGCCAAGGACAAAGTCACTGGTGTAACACCCTAATAATTAACCCAATACGCCTAGGTCGTATCTGATTAATTACTAGACTTTACTCTTTGCTTCAGTTATTTAACCATACTTTGAAAATACTTAATGAAATTACGAGCCATTTTTTTTAAAAACATGATTGAAAATGTGAGCCTCGCATAGCGTGAACAATAATCGATAAAGCGGAAAACCAATGGGCATATCATGAAAAACACATCATATTGGCTCCATCATATGACATCCATAATTACATAACACATAGATATTTTGCTACCAACAGAGTTAGGCTAGGTGTAGTCAATCAAACAAAACATAAATAGTATATGGATGGAAAAATATCCATAAACGACACCTACTAATAACACTTCAGAGATAGGAATAGATATCCAACCTCATGCGCAAAGTTTAGCGAATACGTTCCTCAAGGATAATAAGCTAGTTCACGAATCAAGTACATCTACCAGGTGAGAGCATCAACGGAATCACGAACATCACCTTTACTTTCTGAAGACGAGATGGAAAAAAGAAAGAAAGAAAGGGAATGAGAAACTTATAAAAGAATCTAAGTAGGGTACTCACCTCATATGCATCATGTCATCATCATCGTCCTCAGGAACCTCGGGGTTATTATGAAATAGTGAGCATGCTAAGATTCATTTATTAAGTTCGAAAATATACTTTACCGAGGTCTAGTTTTAATCATGCGTCTTATAATGCATCATAAACTTAGCATGTCATGTTTATAATGAACTTTTCCTATCATATATCTCATCAGCATATCATAATAACATAGCTATGCATAAGATCACATCATATTCCTCATCATCATATCATAAATACTATGCATAGAAGAACATCATATTCACATAATACATTACTTAGTTCCTTAGGTGACTTAAAGTTACTTTCATCATCATTTTCCTGGGCCACCCTATACTCCACCCTTTTGGGAGTAATCTAGGTTATGAGCTCATACCTTACTAGTCGTCACTAGCATATACTTATCCCTTTTGATAAGTTAAACCAAACTCTACCCTTTTGAGAGAACGGTTTAGGGGCAAGAATCACCTTTTCACCACCTATAGTCTGATGGGTCCAAAGGATCATTTCCTCATAAGTTTAAGTCACCATTAAGTCTTTGCATGTTATATCATAATACAATTCTCAATTCATAATCATTTATAACATTTTCTCGTTTATAGTCTTATTCTGGAATAATATATATACCAACTGAAATCATGCATCTGGAGATTCCAATAAAGAGAGGTGGGTCACAAATGGACACGCTTAAATACCAAGTCTTTCCTAGCCAGAACCTTTCCAAATTACACTTTTATAGTAATATACTTTCTTCCAGCAACAAGGATAAATTTTTAAATAATAAAGAATATTTCATTATTTCATGCATAAGCATTCTCATTGTTTGCAACAGCAACTATAACATGCAAGCCCGGAATCATTCAATGACGTCAAATACTTAATAAGCATCAAATCACTACATAGACTTATCATTTAAAACATCAAAGAGGCATCATCATAAATCCTTATCGAAAAGTTATTAAACAACCGAAACTCTAGAATCGGGTAACCTCAATTATTGAACTAATTAATTATGCATCTAAGGGATTTATTACCATCAATTATAAGCCTTAAGAACATTATTAGACTATATGGGGCAGCATAGACAGTAAGTTGTTCTTAAGGTTTTACGTGTGCTAAAAGTTGCGTTTTTAACCCTTTTCGTTACCGGCTTTCCCTATGATGCTAAAATTAATTACTAAACCAATTATGAATCATTCTCCCTTATCTAAACATAATAAAATCTGGTTCTTAAGGCCACTAAAGGCTCTGAGAGAATGCATAAATTTCATTCTCTAAAGTTCTAGAAATCTTGCTTTTACGATTTTCTGGTTGCTAGTTTCATTTTTTAGTGTTCGGGGTCAATCCTATACTAATTGTTACCAAATTTTTCGTGGCTAACCAATCTTAGGCAGAATTATAACATACTAAAATAGATTTGGTAGTGGATCAACTTAAAGAGGTCAAAGACTAGTATTAACCTAGCTTTACAATTTATTTATGTAGCTAGTTTTTCTTCTAGCATGCATAGAATTGTTCCCTCATCATTAAACATAATAATCACAACTTCAAACATATTAAATCATCATCATACAGTAGTAGTAAACTCAGATCAGTTACCGAATCATGAACCTCACATAATTGCATCAAATCACATTTTAAGTGTATGTAAGATACTAGTTTCCCGTAAAATCCTTGCAAAACCTCAAAACTCTTTTAGAAACTAATTTTTTTTTTTGTTAATCTTGAAAGAAATTATAGAAACTAAATCAGTAGCTATTTAAAATCACTTTGGGCCTACCTTAATTATGAGGCCGATTTATATATTGAAAGAATCTTCATGATTAAAATTCTCACTTAAGATAAAAGGAGCAAGTCTTGAGCTTTATAGATTTAGGTGATAACTAGAATCATAAACATGCTATGCAACCTCATTTTAATCTTGTCTTTATAAGGTGATAACTTGGAATTATAAACATGATATGCAAGACTTGAAATTTAAACATGATGAGCATGTCCATATTATTATATTCACAAATTAAGGTGATTTGTTTGAAATATAAATATGATTATGCAAGCTTGAAAATATAAACATGATGCAAGAGCTTGAAATAAATAAGAACTGGAGCGGCGGTAGTCCGCACTTGACCAGTGAGAGAGAAGAGAATCTTAATAAAACAAAATAAGAAACCGAGCGGCGGTAGTCCGCAAGAAGAGAGAAGAGAATTCTTATTACATCTTATTAAGCTCCAAACTCAAGACTTCTTAAAGAATGAATTCTTTGACTCCAATAATCTTAAGGAAATTGAAAGTGAGTTTTAGAGTTCTTATATTATGGTTCCAAGAACCTTATTTCTTTGCTTGTGATACTTGGGCAAGTCTTTGAGCTCTAGGATTCTTAGGTGATGACATAAAATAAACATGCCATGCGTTGATTCTTTTAGCCATTATAAAATAAAGTGAGAGCATAAAATAAATATGAGATGCAACCTTTATTATCTTTAGAGATTAAGTGACAACTTGAAACATAAACATGAAATGCAAGCTTGGAAATTTAAACATGAGATGCAAGTTCATTTATTCATTCTTGAGAATTTAGTGATGACATAGAAAGTAAACATGGTTATGCAAGGCATAAACTTAAACATGGATGCAAGTTCATTTTATTTCTTTACTAGAGCTCCTCCAAGACTTTAGAGAAATATAAATTCAACCCAATATATCTTAGCAAGACAAAGTGAAAAATACATCTTTCAAGTTCTAAACTCAAGATCTTTATTTTTACATCATAAAAACATCATTCTTTAAAGTTTTGCATCAAGTGGAATTTTCAAGCTTTAGAGGCCTAACTTGTGATGGATTTACAACCAACACTCAAGGTCCTCATCATCAAGCTATCATCATATTCCCATATAGGCCTTATGGCCGAAATGTTCAAAGGAAAAGAAAGAAGAAAACGAATGGAAAAGCTAGAGAAAGTCCATGAAATCATCATTTTGAACCAAGAACAACACTTAGCAAAGCATAGAAATAAGCTTAAAGACAACTCCCTACCTAATGTGATTTGAAGGAAAGGAAGAGAACTTGGTTTCTTTGAGTGAAATGAAAGAAAATCTCTTTGAGAAATTGAAGAAGAATTTCAGCCAAGGGGGAAGAGGAAAGAAAGCTTTTGTGTTTTGTAAAAACTAGAAATGTGTAACTATGAGCAAGGTTTCTAACACTCCTCAAGCATGCCTATTTATAGAAGATTTCAAGCTCATAAATGGACAAGAGGAGGAGGCATAATTGGCAATTTTTCATGGGGAACAAAGGAAGGAAAATCATTTTTTGTTTAAGGCATGTTTTATGCCATGTTTTAAGGAATTTTTGGCTTTTTCTTTACATGAGCTTTGTGCAAATTTGAAAAATTTTCTGATGCATTATGGCTCCATTATTTCGTGCATTACAGCCCATGGAAGAGAAATTTGTGTGTTCCATGTATTATTTAGGTGTAGGCAAGGTATCTTTGCAAATTAGAGAATTTACAATTAAGGGCTTAGGTGAATTAGTAAGCAATTTGAGTGTTTAAGCAATTTTAAGTTCTAATCAATCTAAATAAATAATTTTGACTCTAGATTAATAATTAGAATCTAATAACCTTTAATTTGAGCCTAATATTGCTTAGGTTTCGCTATACGAATCAAAAATCTCAAAATTTGCAAAACTCACAAAGACAGGACAAAATGGTCATTTTACTTAAAAATTGCCCGAGACCACCCGAGCTTAACTAATGGTTAATCATAGCTTAAAAACATGTTTTAAAACATTTTAGTGAGGTTTGGGCTCAGTCGGCACGCAAATGAGTTAAAACGCCGGGGGCGTTTTGGTCATTTCGCGTCCAAGCTCAAAATTAGGATTCTTCTCCTCTATTAACACACATAACACAAACAATCCCTTATTATCATCAAAACATCCCCTTGAGGATGGGTGGGGCCCACGATCCTCATTTTGAGTAAAATAACCTCAAGGGCATTTTGGTCATTTTACACGTACAGAAAATCGGGGTTTGCAACTCTTGCACGAATTGCTCCTAACCTTTCTTCTAATGTTATATTCCTTTATTGAGGATTGTTTGGTCTCAAATTATATAAAAATTACCTACGGTAATTTGGTAATTTCTAAACGACAGTAAAAATTACAGTAAAAATTAGGTGTTACAACTGGTCTTAACTAGTTGATGCGTTTCCAGGAAGGAAAAAGTCCCATGATGGGTGATCCTTAGGCCCCTACCTATACTCTAGGAGTCGGGATTATTGTGATTATGTTACGCTTATCAAGAGGATAAGTAAGAATTAGTGATGACTAGTTGAGGTATGAGCTCATAGCCTAGTTTGGGGTGCGGTTACTATTTTTGATACCTTTATGCCACAAGTTTGAGAAAACGAAAAGGATGTGAAGTTCCATACTTATGAAAGAAAAAGGTTTTCATGAGAAGTTACATGCCACTATGTGATGATAAATTATTTATGTCATGTTTTAATTGTTTACATGTATAAAGTATTGTTATGCATTCATGTTCGCTATGCTGCATACATGCATTAAGATTCATCATAAAAGACACGGACCTTGGATAATTACTCTTATGAACCTCATAATAAACCTTTGCATGTTAAACTTTTTCATAATAAACCCAAGGTTCCTGGGATATTAACGATGACATTAGTGTAGAATCCTCCTAAGATTCTTTAGTAAGATTCTCACCCCTCTATTTCTTTTCTCGTTACGTCTTTAGATCTTGATGGCGTGTCCGTGATCTTCGTTGATACCGATCTGGAAAGTGCACTTTGACCAGAGCATCAGTCGTATCATTTCGAGGGTCAATGTGCTATCCGATTTTCATACATGGGACGCCCGTTCGCGCATCCAATTTCTAGCTTTCACTTCACTCCTACCTCACCGTATGGCGATGACCTGATCTTGAGAGGACTCGGCCCGCGAGGTAGACTCATCATGCCTACCCTTCGACTTCGGCAGTGTGCTACCCAGTATGTTCCTCGCTCGAGGCATTCAAAGACCAACCCATCGGAGGATTCCCCTACCCGCATCTATTCGGAGGATCTGCCCTTACAGCCCCCATGGAAATCGGAGAGGCTTGAGGACATGGTGACATAGCGAGATTAGCTCGACGCCTGAGATGCGCCCACGTTGAGGAGGTCACGTCCGTCCCCTTTCGTTTGCATACACCTAGGAGCTCGCCCAATTCATTGGGTATGTACCTTCAGGGATGAGGAAGCGTCACTAGTCCTTCGAAGGAGGGGTAGCTATAGGGGGTTTGATCTTTGGGCTTCCCTGGACTTGCTACTATGTTTCTTTTCTACTTTCCTATTCTATGTATCCAAGCTCTTATTTTATATGGGTATGACTTTATGTTGGTTTTATTTTGATGTACCCAGAGTTATGTAACCAGCTATGATATTAAATATTATGATGGTTGCTTCTATGGAAGGATGTGTTCTCTATTGCCTTTAAAATTGTATGTTTAATTTCTCTCCTGCTTTATGTTTCGCTCGTGATGGTATACGATGGCTTGCATTTTGCTTTACATATTTACAAAAAAAAAAAAAATTTACCTGTATTTTCCGCTAAGTAATTTTACAAATGAATTTAAAAGGAGGTAATAACTAATAATTAATCTTAATACGTCCTAGGTGTGTTAGGTTAAATATTAGGGTGTTACTGAAAGCTCTGCGCGTCATCAAAATAGTCTAAGCCCCCTTATTTGTAGTATAAGGTAACTCAGTCATTCTTCCTTAGGACACACAGGTTATGTTATCAAACTGAAATTGCTAAATACAACAAAGTGGGGGGTTTGTGATTTTCAGAATGTAAAAATGAGGAAGGAATGAAATGCTATTGATCAAAGAATCAATCCCAGACATCACGATTATTGGCAGAATTCATCATGGTTTAAAATTCCAAATCGGATGCTACTTGTTAACCCAAATTTACTATATGATCATATAGTTATCATTCAACAACCTTCAAATCACAATCGTAATTTTAAATGAATGTTGAATTACATGCAGTTTGGATTAACCTGGATAACTAAGTTACTCAGCCTTACTTGATTTCAACAACGAATTTCCTATATCTAATCAATATAATTCAAACATAATCATGTTCAATAACTGAATTCATATTTGAAATTGAAGTTGAGAAAGGAAAGCATACATACGAAAATAGAAAATTACAAAACAGAAACTAAATTCAAACCAATTATCTATGATGTCCAGGATTGAAAAGAGTTTAGCCTTCCATGGATATCTCCATTGAAAGCTTTCTGGATGAACACCTTAGATACAAATGAAAAATAAGAAGACAAGTAGAGAGAGATGAGAGATTCTGATGTGTCTCTTTGAATGAACAACTTAGGCTTAAATAGAAAATGAAAAGATAAGATAAAGCTTGAAAAATCTGAAAAGAAGGATTTCCTTCCAATCAAAAGTGTCCCCTCGGATTACATCTTATCCAGATGTTATCTATCAAAATAATTCCAGATTTTCGAAATCTGATCTGGATAAGATAATCCTCTCTGGATAAGCTTTCCATAGACATATTATATGACTCATTTGGACCAGAAATGAGTGAGATATGCCCAATTATGTGAGGAAAGGTCTTGGACCCGCGTCAGCACGAGCTCCGCAACTTTGCAGCCCAATTAGGCCATGAATCGAGCCGAATTTGATGAAGCTTGTGAAACCCAAAATTGTAGATCTCGGTCTTAGCTTTCAGAAGACACCAAAATCACAAAAATCCAATATCTATAGAGCCCAAAATGATCTGTGCAACATGGAAAGGTCATAGTGAGTGTAAAATCCGAGATTAACCAAGTTTTGACAATTAAATCCAATGAAGCCCAATTATGAAAAACTCAATTAAATCATCAAAATTAAACACATGTAGAAACCAATTAGGCCAAGTATTCAACCATAATAGATGCCTTAAAATTTCTCTATCAAATTCCCCCACACTTAGTCTTTTGCACTCCTGGGCAAAATCCATAAGTTGAATCTTAGGGACCTTAAAATGTATGATTGGGAACAAGGAACAAACACTTTATGCACAAGAGTTCAGAACACATATGAATATTTTCTTAACATCTCCAGTGAACAAGAAGACAAATCCAATCAAAAGATGAACCAAGAGTAATAGAATCTCACTAAGAAAACTCTTAAGTGTTTAGGCTTGTATTTACCCTCATAACACATCATGAATGTTAACACTACCATAAGCTTGACAAACCTCTAACATCAACATTTGAAACACATGCACATAAAGATCAAAAGGACTTCTTAGGTTGTAGCGGGGTTAAGGTATGGGAGGATATAAGAAAGGATACTAGCTATCAACCTAAGAGACTAAAAGAGCAATGAAGAATGACTTCACATAAACATGCAAAGTTATCTCAAGAGATACAATGCAACACCAATGAACTCCATTTTGCCTCTCATCAACCAATTTTTTTTTTTCAAACTCACCAACATGCACATCTATAGTATTTACAAATAAACACAACTATTTTTTTTTCAACATTTTTTTTTCTTTCTTTTTTTCTTTTTTTTATTTTTATTATTTTTTTTTTTTATTTTATTTTTTTTTTTTTGAAATAAATAATACACCTTTACACTTATTTAAGAACTCATTCCAAAGCTCTTTTACTCCCTAAGGTTAGGGTGAATAATTGTTTTTCACTTCATAAGCTTAATGAGTCATAAAACAAAGGATAGTTTAAAATAGGCTCAAATAGGTAAACAATGGAATCAGTGCAAGGTAGGCTAATTTGGCAAGTAGCACAAAAACAAAAATGGCCTAAATCATCTCATTACATGCATGTGAATCAAAAGCTTCAACAAGAGTCAAGTCAAGTTCTAGAGTAACCAGCAAACATGAGTGAAAACACACTAGTAAGGAAAAATAGTCATTCATATGTTGAAGGCTCAAAAACTCTCAAGGGATAAATCTACCACAAATGGTCCATCAATTGATCATCAATGCTCACTAAAAATGCCAAGAATCTATCCATATCATGTCATGAAAATTTGAGCACAAAGCCAAAATAAATTTTTATTTTATTTTATTTATAAAGACTTAGAAAGATAAATTCCTAACTCTAAAACACTCCCCCACACTTAAATCACACATTGTCCTCGAAAATCACAAAACAAAAGATAAAGAAACATGTGTAATTAAAGAGCAAAGGAGGAAGAACTCCCTTATTATGGTGGAAAAATTTGCACTTGAGGGTAAGTGGGCTTATCCAAGGATACCTCCTCAAGTTGCTCCCCTACCAATGTTGGGTTCTCATGAAAATGCTTCAGACAATGACCATTTACCTTGAAACTCTTGTCACTAGATTCACTTTTGATCTCCATGCACCATAAGGAAAAATGTTAGTTATAACAAAAGGGCCATC
>JAMLFY010000014.1:440122-493717 GCA_030441495.1 Dalbergia oliveri
TTGGGTGACCTCCTGGAAATTTTCCCAGGAAGCATGTGAGTGAGGACAAGCACGCTGAAGACCCGTGTTGGTTTGTGGGATAGTCGGTAATCCATAAGAGCAGGAGATGTTACAGCATTCCACTGGGATCTTCTCATTACAATCTCTGATCATGTGGTCAAGCTTGCCACACCTAAAGCACACTCCTGGCTAGCTAGGCAGGGTCGCGCCATGGTTCTTTCACTTCGGACAAACAATAGCAGTCCTTTTGAGGTGCCTTCTTGGATCATTTGGTCCTTGCGCCCGGAACGATGGTTGGCTTGAGTTTGAACTTCGAGGCTTTGGCACTAGCTTCTTTGCAAACCCATGCTTTTGCCATGCTCAAGCTTCTTTGGTCGTCCTTATGATGCGGCATTTGTTGACCAAGGTGGAAGTCCTTGATTTCCAAATGAGCCACCGCAACATGAACTTCAGCCTTTAGCCCGGATTCGCACTGATGCACTTCCAATACTCGTCTGGGTTCCCTTGGTACATCCTTGAGAACTTAATGAGTCCTCGAACTTGGTGGTGTACTGAAGGATGCTCATGCCTCCTTGAGTTAACTGCATGAATTCCATATCCTTGGCGTTCCTCACAGACTTTAAGTACTTCTCAAGAAGTGAGCCTTGAACAACTCCCAGTCGATCTCCATACCTGATGCCTCTAGAAGTCTTTGAGCTCCTATCCACCAAAAACCCATCACCTTCCATATAAGTGGAAAAAATCACCTTCTGTCCTTCCATGCATGGGATCATTGTGAAGATCTTTTCCATGCTCTTGATCCATTCATCGACATGGTTCAGATTCAAGGTTCCTTTGAATGAGGAGGGGTTGCCTTGCAAAATTCTAAATTGGCATGCTCCTGAACTTCAACACCCTGATGCCTTGGCGGTCTAGTCCATCCTTTCCAACATCGCCCTCATGGTCCTAGCCACCTCGCTGAGGGCTTCAGGAGCTCGCTGTCTTGGCTTGGAGTCAGGGTCCCATTCCGTTGTCGTGGTGCTATTGGTCCCTAGACACAAGTCAATAAACATGGTGATCAGGCTCAATATTTCATGCTAGATAAGCTAGTTACCATGGCACATACGAACAGAACACCAAGTCATGCATATCTATCCTATAGCTTATCTCTATTATCTAAGCTCTACACATGACAAACTATCGCATCATGCTTTAAAGAGCATGGTCAGTCAATCCTCAAGCTTTGTGAGAATCAAACCTCCTGAATACCAAAATGTAACACCCTACCTTTTAACCTAATAGGCTCAATCACATTTTGGTTAGTTATTAGTTGCTATGCATTTGTTTTAGAACTTGACTTATCTTTAAAATACGAGTAATAAAATATGACTAAATTTTTCTTTTTGAACATAAAGCTTAATAATGTTAGCTCGTGCGTGTTACATACCAATTAATCACGTATGATATAGCAATCATATAAACTTTATCATAGCATATTTACATAAGTCATAGAATAATCACAACACAATTCATATAAACATGCCATAATCATAACATAATAGCGATGTCCTGACAACGTAAGGACATTCTAAGATACTAAACACAACAAAAAAGTTGAACATACACAAGCCCAAAGCTAAACATAACTATAACAAAACTAAACTAGTTTTCACGCTTTTGCGTCCTCTGATCCGGTAGATGATGTGATTTCTTTGCCCACACCTCAAGGAAGATCACGACAATCACATCATTCGTGTTAAGACATCTAAGAAGAAAAGGGGTGAGAAACTTATTCAAGATTCGAAGGAGTCTCCAACCTTAACACAAGTGTCATCGTCATCATCCCCAGGACTTCAGTTTTCATTATGAAAGAGGTGTACATGCATAGGATTCAATTTTAAATTTCTCAAATCCTTTTATCCGAAGTGGGTGTCTTTTAGCATGGGTCTTAATGACATGAACGCAACATATATCTCATGTATGCATGGCAAACCTCAAGAGCATAAATAACACATGTAAATAACACATATCACATGATTAAATGCACAATTAGAACAATAATGTGACATATGCATATGCATCTTTTACTTTATCATGTTTGAACTCTTCAAGTTCCTTTCTTAATTTGCACCCTCATACGTCATCGCGAAATCCAACCAACTCACCGTTCTATTTTTAATGTCATCACCGAAACTCCGCCTCACCGATCGCCTAGGAATGAAGCTCAATCCTAACTAGCCGTCGCTAGATTTAATATGGGGAAATAGAGGAGGAAAACATATTACTTTCATATCATGTGTATGCACTTTCATGTCATGAGAAATGCAACTTTCTTATCATGAAAAATGCAACTTTCTTGGATCACCTCTCATAACCTTTAATTCTGGAGTTAAGGATCATTTCCACATTAGCATATCATATAATGATGCAATATAAGCATGAAGTCATAGAATATCATAAAACAAATCATGTTAAGATGCAAGGCCACAACCATATCATATACTTTACTTTTGCTCACATGCAACTTTGTAATATTTCAAGAAAAATCATAACATGCCATATTCATTCAATAATATCTCTAACATGTAAGACCTCAACTTTACATAAATCCTTAAGCATATGGAGTACTAAAACATTTTTCAGAAACTAGTCATTTCACATCTTTAATTCTAAATTTTCCTTATAAATAATTTTTCATCACCTTAGCAACATAATGACAAATCTTTAGATTAGTAGTAAAATTAAACTTTATGGTCTTAGCCACATAATTAGTAATCTTTAGATTTGATGGTAAAATAACTCAATAAAACATGTCCTTACTTAATAACATATATGTACATATATATACATATATATATTTCATAAGTCAAAGTTCATTATGTAAATTAAAATGGTGATTCTTAAGCATTAACTTAATTTTTAGTGATGGCATAAGTATAATATGCAACGCAAGCTTCATTTTTAGTTTTCTAGATTAATAGCAAGAAAATGTAAATATGCTATGCAAAGCTTAAAATTAAAGATGAGAATGCAAGCTCTAGTTTTACATCTTTAAGTTTTTAGGTAATGACTTGAAAAATAATATGCTAGACAAGAATTGTAAACATGAATGCAAGTTCAATTCTTTATTTTAGTGCTCTAGGCCTCTTAAGTATTCACTCTAAATCACATTTCAACTTTAAGGTTGAGATAGGTAGGCTTTGAGATTAATTATTAAGTGATAACTTGGAAAGTAAATATGCTAGGCAAGGAAATATAAATATGAATGCAAGTACATTTATTTTAGTGCTCTAGGCCTCTTGGAGTATTTACTAAATCACATCTCAACTTTAAAGTTGAGATAGGTAGATTTTGAGATTAATTATTAAGTGATAACTTGGAAAGTAAATATGCTAGGCAAGGAAATATAAATATCAATGCATTTCTTTAAGTCCTAGGCTCAAGATTACCACTTTAACAACATAACAATATCACTTGCTAAAAACTTTCTTAAAAATGGAACCTTCAAGCTTTGAAGATCAAATAAATGATGGTTTTACAACTAACACCCAAGATTCATCATCAAGCCATGGTTCCTTCATCATATAGGCCACTAAGGTTCGAAAACAAGAGAAAGGAAAAGAAAAGGAAGAAATCAAAATAAGACAAAAAAGAGGAAAGCAAATTTTAAAACAACTCCCTACCTAAGATGTTTTTCTTTTTTAAAAAGAGAAGCTTGGTCTTGATGAGAAGACAAATCCTCCTTGGTGCTAGATGATGGTTTTGAACAAGAGGAGAAGAAAAGAAAGAAAGGTTTGTCTTGGGTTCTTATCTTGGAAATGGAAAGGTTATGTGTTTAAAGGAAGGTTTATGGTGTTTGTGTAGTGGTGTGTTTTCCCCTCATTACCGCATATTAAATCTAGCGATGGCTAGTTAGGATTGAGCTCATTCTAGGCGATCGGTAGGGTGGAGTTTTGGTGATGACTAAATCATCTGGGAAGGTGAGATGGTTGGTTTATGGTGATGATATACGAGGGTGGTCATTAAGAAAGGAACTTGAAAATTCAATCTTACAAGTAAAGATGCATATACATACGTTACATTATTGTTTTATTGGTTAATTTAATCATGTGATATGTGCTATTTACATGTGTTAATTATGCTCATTAAGGCATTGCCATGCATACATGAGATACCCTTGCATTCATGTTATTAAGACCCATGCTAAAAGAAACCCACTTTGGATAAAAGGATTTGAGGTTTAAAATTGAATCTATACATGCACATTTCCTGCATAATGAAATTCAAGTGGCTGGGTTACGACCACGAGACGACACTTGTGCTAGAGTTTGGGAACCTACTAGAATCTTAAATAAGTTTCTCACCCTTTCTTTCTCCTGTCGTCTCCAAACATGAATGCTGTTGTTCGTGATCTTGCTTGAGGCGTAGGCATAGGAGTCACTTTACCTATCAGTATAGAGGTTGGCTAAGCATGGAGACTCGCTAGTTTTGTTATAGTTATGTTTAGCATTGGACTGGTGTATGTTCAAACTTATTATTGAGTTTAAATTTTAGATGTCTTACTATATAGCACGTCGCTATTATGTTATGGTTATGGCATGTTAATATGATTTGTGTATGTTATATTATGGTTTACATATATATGCTATGATGAAAGTTTATATGATTGCTATGTCATACATGTATTAATCGGTATCTATGCTAATCCGGCTTGCATTTTAGTTTTAAAGTTCAAAACAAAATTTAGTCATATTTTCTAATACTCATATTTTAAAGAAGAAAAAGTTAAGTTTTTACAAAGGCTTAACAACTAATAATTAACCGGAATTACTCCAGTATTAGGTTAAAATTAGGGTGTTACAAGAGTGATGGAGTACTGGCCTTCAAGATGGCATTGTCTCCTATGTTAGCCAGGATAGTCAGGAGATCATGTCAAGTGTTTGGCATCCAAGCCTATCCTTGAAACCCGTGTGATCAAGTTTTTGTCCCTTTGATCTTCTACTAATGAATTCAAATTTTGGACCAAATATTTAAAGGGGAAAGATTGTAATACCTATATGTATCAAGGATAAGTTCCTATAATCCCTTAGGAATTTAACCCACCGTCCTGTCTTAACTTCTGTAGTCTAGACCTATCTCCTCTGGAGGGCTATATGTTAGAGTCACATTCTTGGAATCAAAAGTCCCAGGAATTGTTTCTATAAGGAAAATGAGTTAAAGAGTGATTTTTAATAATTTTATGAAACCTTTAAACGTTTCATTTTGAGCCCAAGTTTAAAAAAAAATCTCAAAAAATTCTAGATTTAAAACTAAAACCCAAAATTTTGGATTTTGAATGGTTGAGATTTTGATTTTTTTATATTTATTTGAATCCAAATGGGGGGAATTTTCTTATTTACATTTATGTTTTAAAGTTAATGGGAAGTGAGTGTGCTATTGTTGCAAAATTTTGCAAATAGAGTTCGTGACAGGAAACATACAGTGAGTTATGTTCACTGCAGTGAGTTGTTGCTCAGGTTCACTAAAGCTAATTACTCGCTGGTGAAAAATTTGATGTCATATGCAAAATTAATGAGTTTTGGTAAATGAGCCCCCAACCCCCATAAAACACCCCAAGCTTGGAAATACTATCTCAGAACCTACCCACAAAATCTCTCTCTCTCCTTAACACCCTAATATTTAACCCCAATACGCCTAGGACATATCAAGATTAATTATTAGTTATTACCGCTCTGAAATTCATTTACAAAATACTTAGCGGAAATTACAAGTAAATTTTTTTTTTTAAATGAAACATGTAAAACAAAGTGCGAGCCTTTGCGCAACATAAATGTAACGTGAAGCGAAGAATAAATAAATCATACAAAACGTAAGCATTAAAGAACACATCAATCATGAACATCATTCTTCATCACATTAGTTAATATAATTTAGTACATGACTCTAAATATAAAGGAAACATAAAGTCTTACCCATACTAGTGGGCAGAGCTTGCAGGATAACAAAGAATAAATAATAAACATAACAACGAATACATGAAACAACCCCAAAAGATACTCCCAAGCTATACACTCCCTTCGAACTATGGATGATGCTCCTCCTCATCCCTTGGTGGCTCATACCCAATGAACTTGGCAAGCTCCTCAGATGCATGAAGGCAGGATGGCGAGCATGCTGTACATCCTCCCAAGTACAACCCCATCCTTAAGTCATGGTATCATACTCAAGAAGTTGTCACTTATATTCTGGGACCTTCTCAATTATCTATAATAAGGGTCGATCAAATTGCGTGTTAACTAACTCGTGGTTCTATCGAGATATATAGCCAAAAACAACTTATTTATTTAATACAAATCAAGTACAAAGGAAGTCTTCTAAGAGCTTTACAATATCCGTTATCTCTTATGTTTTACAAACATATACATATACTTAAGTACAAAAAACACAAGTTCTGCTATGAACTTCAAAATCCACTTGATCTTCTCCTGAGGAGCCTCACCGTCTTCTAGATCAACCTGACGACATCGGAAAACAAATACATAGGGGTGAGAATTCTAAAATTCTAGGAGCGTCCCCAAAACATATACTGAAGTTCATGTCATCGTTACCGTCCTAGCCATTTCGATTTATTTAACAAAAGGTGATCATGCATTACATAATGACTATTCATTTTTAAAGTTCAAAATCTATCTTTTCTAAGTGGGTTACTTTTAAGAAAAACCAATCACTTAATACACCTCTACCGTCAGCTATACTCATAGTAAGTTATGGCAACCAGGAAGAACCAATATACACAAATATGTATATGCCCAATGTAATGAAATTCATCTTTGATTTTCCTTGATGAATCAAAAGTATCACATCCCTCTCATTTTCCTTCGACAAGCCAAAAGGATCTCAATCACTTCATTTGCCTTTGACAAGTCAAAGGATCTCACTCACTCTATTTGCCTTCGACAAGTCAAAAGGATCTCATGTTTCATTACTTGCCCTTGACAAGTCAAAGAGGATCTCATGTTTCATTATTTGCCCTTAACAAGTCAAGAGGATCTCAAGTTTCTTGGGATCATAGAATTTAATTCAGGATCCACTTGCATGCATAAAACACATACAGGCATCCATTCACAATGAAATTCTCATTTGTATCTGATAAATCAACCTTTTAAATTATCTATATGCATTCATATGTCACAAGACATACAGCCAAAAAGGTAACATCAAGTACACATGTCATTCTAGAACCAAAAATTCCATTACTTCATCAATTCAAATCATTGTTGCATTTCCAGCATAATGGCAGATTTTACACCATTGTAACACGAATTATGTTGCCCCTCAAACAATCAATTCAGAGGCTATAAAAATTTCACATAACACTTCAATGTGTCTAAAACAACCTGTAAAAATTTCAGGGCAATCAGAATTATATAACCACTTCAATAAAATAGGCAAATCTGGTGGTCAGAAGCCACAAATTCATAGTCCAGACTTGTGTTCTCAAAATATTTAGCCCTAGAATTTGATGGAATCATGGTACAATAAAATTCACAGAGGTATTTCAACATGTTATTAGTCTTGTGTAAAATTTCAGGATCTATCTCAATCAATTGCTATGATTAAAAATTCGGGCAAGTTTGTCACTTCAGTCTCAACAATTCAATAGCAGTTTCAATTCGGTTTCTAATTTTTTGAGGCATCAAACCTTAGAATTAACCCCTAAGAAAATTCGTGTGTTTATTCTAAGAGGTTAACTACAACATATAATTTTCATGACTCATGAAACTGCCCACAAAATTTCCAGAAAATTCGTGAAAAGTTCTGATTACAGAACAGAAATCAGTCCACCAACCTAGTTCCAATTTCACTTGAGAGAAAACCCATTTTAAAACCATCCAAACACAACACAAAAATTCATACATCAACATCAATATGTTAATCACCAATATCATCAAAATTTTTGGAATTAAGGCAAGCCAAAACAGAATTGAAAAATTTCACAAGAAAGGCAGGAGAAACCCTACTTTGAGAGCTCTTGAGCTCTATGCTCCAAAAGATGCTCTAGAATGCTTTTGCTTCACTTCAAAGCTTCCCCACCAACATCAAACCCTTCCTTTAACCTCTGATTGTGTGCCCTCAAAGTTGGAAAAAGTGATGGATTCAAATTATAATCTGTTAGATTTGTAGGTTATGATGAATAGAATAAGTTTAGTGAAGAGAGTTTGTGGTTTTAGTGACTTTGAGCTAGGGTTTTGCAAGCTTGAAGCTTGTTAATGGAGTTTGAGAGGAAGAACAGGAAGGGTGCTTAAGAGATCTGGCCGAAATAGTGATGAAGGGAATGATAAGATGTTGATATTTTGAGTTTAGGGCAAAATACATAGAATTTTCAAGTCCAAAATGTTTTCTTTGAAGATAATTAGTGTAATTTTGTGCAATTCCTATTGGTTAGTCGTAAGGTGTAATTGTGTAGCACATCTCAAGCCACACACTTGTCCTCCTTAGGTGGCAACTTGCTCTGAATTCATTTTAAGAACTGTACATTGAAATTTTGCGAACAAGTAAACACCTTACCCATTAAATCAATATTACCCGAAAATTAATTTTAAGTATAAAATTATCATTCCCAGACATATCCTAACCTCATTCCCATGTTTTCCTAATTTCGGGCACCTCGAGGCCCAAATCTAGGGTTTCAGCGTCTCCCTTGCTTGTGGCCGCAAGGTTACTATTCATTCGCCAAAAAAAAATTTTTTTTTTTTTAGAGGTGTTGGCCGCCCCCATTAGTGCCCAACTTAGATTTTTGAAATTACGACTAATAAAACTCAAATTAATTTTTAAGTAATTTTAATTTTTTTTTTTGGGTGTTACACATGCCCTCCGCAGCGTGGGCGCATCTCTGACGTCGCGCTAACCTCCACTGCGTCACGCCTCTCCTACCCATCCCAATATCCATGGGTACAGGGGGTAGACCCTCCGAGAAGGATGAGAAGGAGGATCCTTGATGGGTCGACCTCGAACGTCTCGCGAAGGCATGTACTCGGGTAACCTCGCACCGTTGAAGATGTAGAATGGGCATGAAGGTTCTACTCGTCTCGGGTCGCGTCCTCTCAAAAATCATGTCGTCGCCAAAGGGGGAAGTCGAGTGAATCGGAAGCTGGAGACTGGAAAGGCAAATGGGCGTCCCATGTATGCAAAAATGCGTATAGCACAATGACCCTCGAAGTGCTAAGACGATGATCCGAGTCATAGTGCAGTTCCACGTGTGCATCAACAAAAATCACGAACGACGCATCGATGTCTGAAAATGTAACGGAAAAGAAAACAGAGAGAGAGGGTGAGAATCTTGCTAAAGAATCTCAGGAGGGAATCCTCTATCCTAGTGACATCGTTTACGTCCCCAGGAACCTTGGGTTTATTATAAAAAGGTTAAGCATGCATAGGTTCATTATGAGGTTTTCACAAGATATTTATCCAAGGTCCATGTCTTTTATAATGAGTCTTAATGCATGTATGCAACATAATAGTTCATGAATGCATGGCAGGACTTTAGGCAAACCAAACAATAATCAAACAACATATAAGTGGCATGTAACCTTTCTTGAAACATCTTTCCTTTGCTCATACTTGTGACACCAAACATAATAGTAACCGCACCCTTAAACTAGGCTATGAGCTCATACCTTAACTAGTCGTCACTAGTTCTTACTTATCCTCTTGATAAGCGAATCATAAACATAATCATAATCATAATCATCATAATCCCGACTCCCAGAGTACGGGTAGGGGGCCTAAGGATCACCCATCATGGGACTTTTTCCTTCTTCGAAACGCATCGACTGGTTAAGACCAGCGACTTTGTCCGCTTTGGCAGGTAATGTCTATGCCCTCACCTTTTACCTTCTCCTCATTCTAAGTAGGAGAAATACGTCTCGTGTGTCACCTTAAACATCATATTTCTCAAAAACTTTCTTATGTCTCTCAATTTGACGAAAATTCGGCATAAGACCTACCTCCGAATTTCCTCAAATTTGAGTCATGCCACATAATCTCAGTCACATGCATCATTTTCATGGAACTTTCTCAAAACAATATCTTTCTAGTTCACATGAGCATATTCCTCAATCTCATTCATATTTTGAAACCTTATGCATCTTAAATACAACACTTCATCATATCATCATACCAATCATACACATAAAGTTTCATGCTCAAGGTACTTAACATAATCACATCATCATAAACATGCTCAGGTTCATCATCATAAATATGCTCACTCGTCACCTATCTCATAGTATCTTATGCTTTGACCTTTACGGGTCTTAAACTTGTATTCTAATCATTCTAATACCCATATTACATCTTTATTACCCTCAAGAGGTTAACACTTAAACTTTTCTCTAAGATTTGAACTCACTAAAATTCCAAACAGCATTGCATGGGTAGAAAATATCATATATAGGGCTCTAGAATTTCCGTGACCCTTTTTAAGATCCGTCTTTGCCTAAGGCTCCATAATCAATTCCTAAACCAATTATGAGGGATTCCTAGGCATGTTTTCTAAGTTATACCACTTTCCTCAATTTAACTATGCTGGACAGAATTACATTTTACCATGTCTAAGTGTGCTAGAATTCCCATTTTAAGTCCTTATCATCACCTTAAGCTTAGTAATTAACACCTAATCATTTATGAAGGGTTTTTATGCATATCCTACTGATTATGAACCATTTATACTTGAATTAATCATGCTGGAACAGATTTACATATTCGTGCATAAAGTGTTCTAGAATTCTCATTTCTAATCCTTTTAAGTTACTTGTTCTTTTTAACTTCTCTAAATCGATCCTTGCTTCACTCAAACATAATTTTACACATTTTAACACCTTAGAACAGCATTTATACAATAGCCAATCATGAAGGGCAGAACTGAAATCATAAGCCCATAAAATCACATAATCTCATGAATTAAAATGCATACAAGTTACTAGTTTTCTCTTGGAATAATTCTAGGGATCTAAAACTCTTTTAGAACTCAAATCCTTACATTAAAATCATGCAATTACACATGAGATCAGTAGCTAAATTAACTTGTTCATGAAATAGATTTAAAGTATATAATTTCATTCATAATGTTGCTTAGGTGCTCCTAAGCTTAGAAAAATTACAAAAAATAAACTATGGACACTTGTGATTAGAGGAACTCATACTAAGTCCATCATCATCACCACAAGGCCGAATGGCTTCTTTGAGAATGCCAACATTTTCTTAAAACCTTACATAGGATACTTGGGCAAGTCTTTGAGCTCTAGATCATTAAAGTGATGACATAAACTTAAACATGCTATGCACCTCATTTTTATTCTTCATTAGAAAATAAAGTGAAGACATAAAGTAAACATGAGATGCACCTTTTTATTATCTTTAGAGTTTAAGTGATGGCATAGAATTTAAACATGCTAGACAAGAAAGTAAACATGAGATGCAAGGTTCAATTCTTTATTTTAGTGCTCTAGGCCTCTTGAGGTGTTTATCCCAAATCAACAATCAACTTTAAGGTTGAAATAGGTAGGCTTTGAGATTTATTAAGTGAGGATGCACATTCTTGTTTTAATCTTTAAGTTGTTTAGTGATGACTTGAAAATAAACATGCTATGCAAAGCATTAAAGTAAACATGAATGCATCTTATTTTAGATCTTAACTAGAGCTCTTTGCAAGACTTTAAAGGAACAAAACCTCAACCCATTATGTATCATAAGGCAAGCTTTAGAGTTCTTAGCACCTAGACTTCAAAGAAGCCTTAAGGTTTGAACTTCATCATCAAGCTTAAGAAAATGGACACAAAGTTCAACACTTTGGCTAAACAAAACTACAAGAACTAAGTCATATTCTTTATTTTATTGCTCATGGGCTTCAATCTAGAGTAAAACTCTTAGAACGGCCGACCAACTTTAAGGTTGGCAAGGGTAAGCTTAGAGCTCTTTGAAAACATGTGATTAATTTTCTTTAACAAAACTTTTGTGATCTACTTTACATTTTTAGCAAACTTTGTTCAACCAAGGCAAAGGAAACCAAAATCATTTAAGGAAGAAAGGAAAGAACCGAAAATGAAACCAAGAAAAAGAGAAAGAAACACAAGCATGTATGGTCCAAGACCAAGTTGTTTCAAGCTTTAGAGGTTTCTCACAAGACATCAACAAGTCATTATCTTGAAACCTCATCATCAAGCTCATGTTATTTTCATAAAATGGCCTCTTGGCCGAAAATGAAAAGAAAGAAAGAAAGGAGTTTGAACCAAGAGAAAACTAGAACTTTCTTTAAGGAAAACAAGCAAAACTTGAAAACAAAACCCCTACCTAAGGAAGTCTTTGAAATGGAAGAAAGAAAGCTTGGTTCTTGAAGAGTTGAGAAGACAAAATCTCCTCTTGGATGTGATGATGGATTCGGCCAAAGGGGAACTCAAAGGAATGATTTTTCCTTGAGTTTCTAAGCTTGGAAATGGAAAGTTTAAGTGTTTAGGAGATGGTTTAAGGTGAGGTAGTGGTGGTTTATGGTTGTTTGTGGTGGTTTGTGGTGGTGGCAAGGTTCTTTAAGAGGTAGAAGAAAATGAAGAAGATGAAGAGAACTTAGAGAGAAATTGCAAGAAAAAGCAAGAGAACTAAACTTAGCAAAGCTTCTAAAGTGTATCAAGGTTATTCAAGGCTTGGTATTTATAGAAAATTTGCAACAATGGTGGCTGATTTGGGGAGATGGCCGACGACTTTAGGGAGGGAAAAAGAGAAAAATATCTCTTACAAGGTATGGCTTTGGGTATGGGTTCAAGCATAGTGAAGCATGGGCAAAAGTATGGGCAAGGCATGGCTCTTTGAGTGAGAAATCAAGCAACATGTGGCACTTCATGGGGGCCAAGCATTCAGCCAGCCTTGTGCAGCCAAGGGGAGAGAAATTTGTTCATGTAATTGTGGTTTAGTGATGTGTTTAGGTGTTTCTTTGATTAAGGTTTTGGTTAGGAGTTGTAAGAAAGTGTTTAGGTGAGGTAATTGGGTAATTAGGAGTGTAAAGACTTGATTAGGAGGGCAATCTTACTAGATTAGTAATTTAAAATAATTCCTTTGGTCAAATGAGGTATGGCACAATTCCTTAATTTAAGGAATTGGAGAGAGAAAACACTATTCAAGATTCCATGACTAGGAATCTTGAATTAAAGAATGCAATTTAAAGTTTAACTAAGCAATCTTAGGTTCTAATTAACCTTAATAAATTATTTTGACTCTAGATTAATTATCGAAATAAATTAATCTTCGATTAGAGCCTAATATTGCTTAGGTTTGCTTAATTGCGTCATTAGGCTTATTGTACACTGTTTTAGGGGCAAAATGGTAATTTTGCACTAAAACTGCCCACCTTCCAGGCCGACTAAACATCAAACATTACTTAAAAACATCATTCTAAACTTCCTGAAAATTTGGGCTCAAACGGCACCTTTTACCCGTGTAGAATACTGGGTATTTTGGTCATTTTGAGCCGAAAGTTTAGAAAACGAGATTTTCACTTCATATCATTCATAACAATTCTAACCCCCTTCAAACATTGAGTTGACCTATTTGGGCCTGTTTGCCCTTTAATTCTGATAAAATGACCTCAGGGCATTTTGGTCATTTATACTCAAACAGGAGAAATTCTGGGCATTACACTCCTTCCTCACTCTCATCCTCTCCTAATCTAGCTTCCATCCAAGCTTCAAGTTGAGTTTGATTATTGGTTTATGCTTCCTTTCTCTCCTTGCTTCCATGTTCTAGTGTATGGGCTTTGTTGTTAGTCTCCATTGTTGTCAAGAGGGATGATCCCCCAATATTGTTAGTTAGATTAGAGTTATCTAGAGATTGTTAGAGATTGATCTTGAGTTTTGTGGTTGTTATGGTAGACTTGCGTGTTCTCCTTCTGAAGCTTAGAATGATGTTGGCACCATCTCTTCCTCCCTCTCCAGGTGAGTGGATTCAATCCTATGACCCTTATATTGGTCATTAGAGTTATTTTCCTCACATTGTAGCATTGTTACATGATTTTAGATGTTGGTCATTAGTATTATTATGCATCTTGGTTGTTGTCCCATGAATGGAGTTACGGAAGAATTCACTCATTGAGTTTTAGATAAAACTCACCCCTCTCCTTTCTCCCATTACAGGTATAGTAGCGTTATGGGTCTTTCCAGCGTCTCCTCTCCAGGAATAGAGGTACCTGTTGGTGAGCTTCACTTTAGAGTGAAGTACCTTTTTGTTGTTCTTAGAGTGTTCAATGTCATTGCGAGCAAGGTCTTAGACCATAGTGACGTTTTACATTTTGTCTTACCATAAATTAGATTATATTGTATTTGCATGATTATATCTTTCATGGTTTTAAATCTAAAAAGTAATTCAGGATATGTTGTATTATGACTATAGATATAGAGTTTGATCATGAAACTAATTATGATGATTTACATTTCAAAGACAAAATGATTTATGTTAGATATGAAATTGTGTTTGAAAATGGATTTTATGATTTAAGCTTTGCATATATAGAAACTTAGAGGTCACGAGGCTTATATGGGGATGAGATTCCTCACTTGCCCTCACGTTCCCAAGTCGGGTCGTGACATGGTAGCATCAACGTATATCACAAAGGTTGACATCTACGCTAAAGACGAGATGGAAAAGAAAGAAAAAGGGATGAGAAACTTATATAACAATCTCAGTAGGGTTTTTGCCTCCTAACATGTGTCATCATTACGTCCTCAAGAACCTCGGGTTTCATTATGAAATAGTGAGCATATACATAGGGTTCGTTTATTAGTTTCAAATACCATTTGCCAAGGCCCGTACATTTTAGCATGAATCTTAATGCATGAATGCAACATAATAAGTCATGAATGAATATTGATGCCATAAGCAAGATATCATATAATCATATTAGGTGGGCAGCATGGAGAATGTAAATTCTTCTAACATGATCTTTCCTCATTATTCTTTTAGGCGACTTAAACTTTTTATTCTCTTTTCCATGGGGGCCATCCTAATACTCTCCCCTTTTAAGAGTTCTAGGTTATAAGCTCATACCTAACTAGTCGTCACTAGTCTATACTTATCTTCTCAATAAGCTAAATTCCCGACTCCCAGAATGTGGGCTAGGGGGCATAGGTTCACCTTTTATAACCATTAATTCCTAGAATCTAAAGGATCACCTTTACTGGATCACCTCTCTAACCATTAATTCCTGAGTCTAAAAGATCATTTTCGTATGTCTTATGTCACCTATTATCTTAGCATATTATTCGTAGATGCAAATGTGAGCATATAATCATAACTTATCATCTAACATATCATCCTCATAATCCTCATAGATCATGTGTCTTAATCATTTATTCATAATCTCATCATGCCACAAAATCACCATGTCACTGATCATATAAACATGCATCACATCTCTTTGCACATATCCATAAGCATAATATGAATTGTATCTTATAACAATAAACATGCTCCTACCTAGTATGCTAGAAATCAAGGACCAGACTAGAATGCATATGCTATGCTTAACAGGATATATGTAACATACTAGGGATCATCATTCACATAATTCAAAACTTAATCATGTATGGTCATCAATCCACATTATCTGGCTTAGAACACACTTATTTGTACATTTGGGGTCCTGTAATTGATTACATGTGCTAGTAATCGATTACCAGAATCAAAAACTTATTCCTGGACATAAGAGCATCCTGGTAATCAATTACATAGGCTGGTAATCTATTACCAGAATCCTAAATTTGAAAAACCAAAGTTTTAACACAATCCAAGCTGTTCTTTTATTCCAAGACCATTTTAAAACATCATTCTAACATTCCTTTTGAAATCATACTCACATTTTCACAAAACAAAACAAGCTCTTCACTAAAACTAAAGATTTTATTATTAGGATTCTAATCCTTAGGGAATACATTTCCACCCCTCTTGAGCTCTCAAATCCTATAAAATTTCTTTGTACATCATAGAAGCAAAATTCGATCCTTAAAAAGAAAATGAAACTAACTTCAATCCAAATACCCTCTTGGGTTTAAAACATATATAGGTCAAGGTGTGTCTGATCAATGTTTCTATTTAAGTTGAAAGAGGTAAGTCTTAGAGTTTTAGGTAATAGCTAAAACATAAATATGCTATGCAAGTCTCCTTCTTAATCTTTATCATTATAAGGTGATGACTTGGAAATATAGATATGATGTGCAAAACTTGAAATATAAATATGAAAATGCAAGTCTATTTTTAAGTCTTCAAGGTTTAGGTGATGACTTGAAATTTAAACATGATATACAAGACTTGGAATTTAAACATGATAATATAAGTTCATTTTCTTATATTTAAGATTTAGGTGATGACTTTAAATCTAAATATGATATGTACGCCAATTTTTACTGTCATTATCGAATTACCCTAAGTAATTCTTACATAAAATTCGAGACCGAACAATCCTCAAATAAGGAATATAACATTAGAAAAAGGTTATGGGCAATTTGTGCAAGAGTTGCAAACCCCGATTTTCTGTACGTGTAAAATGACCAAAATGCCCCTGAGGTTATTTTACTAGAAAATGAGGATCGTGGGCCCCACCCATCCTCAAGGGGATGTTTTGATGATAATAAGGGATTTTTTGTGTTATGTGTGTTAATAGAGGAGAAGAATCCTAATTTTGAGCTCCGACGCGTGAAATGACCAAAACGCCCTATGGCCGTTTTAACTCCATTTGCGTGCCGACTGAGCCGAACCTCACTAAAATGTTTTAAAACATGTATTTAAGCTATGATTAACCATTAGTTAAGCTCGGGTGGTCTCGGCAATTTTTAAGTAAAATTACCATTTTATCCCTCTTTGTGAGTTTTGCGAATTTTGAGATTTTTGATTCGTATAGCGAAACCTAAGCAATATTAGGCTCAAATTAAAGGTTATTAGATTCTAATTATTAATCTAGAGTCAAAATTATTTATTTAGATTGATTAGAACTTAAAATTGCTTAAAAACACTCAAATTGCTTACTAATTCACCTAAGCCCTTAATTGTAAATTCTCTAATTTACAAAGATACCTACCTACACCTACATAATACATGGAACACACAAATTTTATCCTCCTTGGGCTATAATGCATGAAATTATATGGCCTAATATGCATCAGAAAATTTGTCAAACTTGGCACAAAACTCAAGGTATGAAAACAAGGAATCATGTTTCATGATTCCATGTTTTAAGCCACCAAAAATGAAAATGATTTTTCCTCATCAGCCACCCATGCCTCCTCCATTTGTCCATTCATGAGCTCCAAAATCTCTATAAATAGGCATGCTTAGGAGTCTTAGAAGCCTTGCTCATAATTGCACAATTTCTAGTTTTTACAAAGCACAAAAACTTTCTTTCCTCCTCCCTTGGCCGAAACTTCTTCAATTTCTCAAAGAGATTTTCTTTCATTTCACTCCAAGAAACCAAGTTCTCTTCCTTTCTTTCAAACCACATTAGGTAGGGAGTTGTCTTTAAGCTTATTTCTATGCTTTGCTAAGTGTTGTTCTTGGTTCAAAATGATGATTTCATGGACTTTCTCTAGCTTTTCCATTCGGTTTTCTTCTTTCTTTTCCTTTGAAAATTTTGGCCATAAGGCCTATATGGGAATATGATGATAGCTTGATGATGAGGACCTTGAGTATTGGTTGTAAATCCATCACAAGTTAGGCCTCTAAAGCTTGAAGATTCCACTTGATGCAAAACTTTAAAGAATGATGTTTTTATGATGTAAAAATAAAGATCTTGAGTTTAGAACTTGAAAGATGTATTTTTCACTTTGTCTTGCTAAGATATATTGGGTTGAATTTATATTTCTCTAAAGTCTTGGAAGAGCTCTAGTAAAGAAATAAAATGAACTTGCATCCATGTTTAAGTTTATGCCTTGCATAACCATGTTTACTTTCTATGTCATCACTAAATTCTCAAGAATGAATAAATGAACTTGCATTCTCATGTTTAAATTTCCAAGCTTGCATTTCATGTTTATATTTCAAGTTGTCACTTAATCTCTAAAGATGATAAAAGGTTGCATCTCATATTTATTTTATGCTCTCACTTTATTTTATAATGGCTAAAAGAATCAACGCATGGCATGTTTATTATTATGTCATCACCTAAGAATCTTAGAGCCCAAAGACTTGCCCAAGTATCACAAGCAAAGAAATAAGGTTCTTGGAACCATAATAATAAGAACTCTAAAACTCACTTTCAATTTCCTTAAGATTATTGGAGTCAAAGAATTCATTCTTTAAGAAGTCTTGAGTTTGGAGCTTAATAAGATGTAATAAGAATTCTCTTCTCTCTTCAGGTCAGTGCGACTACGCCGTTCCTTCTTATTTTCTTTTATTAAGATTCTCTTCTCTCTCCACTGGTCCAGGACGGACTACGCCGCTCCAGTTTCTTATTTATTTCAAGCTCTTGCATCATGTTTATATTTCCAAGCTTGCATAATCATATTTATATTTCAAGCAGATCACCTTAATTCGTGAATATAATAATATGGACCTGCATATCATGTTTAAATTTCAAGTCTTGCATATCATGTTTATAATTCCAAGTTATCACCTTATAAAGACAAGATTAAAATGAGGTTGCATAGCATGTTTATGATTCTAGTTATCACCTAAATCTATAAAGCTCAAGACTTGCTCCTTTTATCTTAAGTGAGAATTTTAATCAAGATTCTTTCAATATATAAATTAGCCTCATAATTAAGGTAAGCCCAAAGTGATTTTAAATAGCTAATTTCTTTCAAGATTAACAAAAAGAATTAGTTTCTAAAAGAGTTTTAAGGCTTTGCAAAGATTTTATGGGAAACTAGTATCTTACATGTACTTAAAATGTGATTTTAAGCAATTATGTGAGGTTCATGATTTAGCCACTGATCTAAGTTTAGTACTACTGTATGATGATGGTTTAATATGTTTGAAGTTGTGATAATCATGGTTTATTGCTGAGGGAACGATTCTATGCATGTTAGAAATAAAACTAGCTTCCAGAAAAACCGTAAAAGCAAGATTTCTAGAACTCTAGAGAATGAAATTTATGCGTTCTTGAACCTTTAGCAGCCCTAAGAACCAGGTTCTATTATGTTTAGATAAAGGAGAATGATTCATAATTGGTTTAGTAATTAATTTTAGCACCATAAGGAAAGCCGGTAACGAGAAAGGGTTAAAAATGCAACTTTTAGCACATTGTGAAGCCTTAAATATAACTTGCTGCCTATGCTGTCCCATATAGTTTAATAATGTTCTTAAGGCTTATAATTAATGGTAATGATGATAATGAATCCTTTAGATGCATGATTAATTAGTTTGATAATTGAGGTTACCCGATTCTAAAGTTTCTTGTTTAAGAAGTTTTTAAGAATTTATGATGATGGTTCTTTGAAGTTTGAAATGATAAGTCTATGTAGTGATTTGATGCTTATTAAGTACTTGATATCATTGAATGATTCCCTGGCTTGCATGTTATAGTTGTTGTTGCAAACAATGAGAATGTTTATGCATCCTGATTATGAATTGAGAGTTGTATTATGATATAACATGCAAAGATTTAATGGTGACTTAAATTTATATAAGAAAATGATCCTTTGGACCCATCAGACTATAGGTGGTGAAAAGGTGATTCTTGCTCCTAGCCCGTTCTCTCAAAAGGGTAGAGTTTGGATTTTAACTTATCAAAAGGGATAAGTATATGCTAGTGACGACTAGTAAGGTATGAGCTATAACCTAGATTACTCCCAAAAGGGTGGAGTATAGGGTGGCCCAGGAAAATGATGATGAAAGTAACTTTAAGTCACCTAAGAAACTAAGTAAATGCATTATGTGAACATGATGTTCTGCTATGCATAGTATTTATGAGATGATGATGAGAAATATGATATTCTGCTATGCATAGTATTATGAAATGATGATGAGGAATATGATGTGATTTTATGCATAACTATGCTATTATATATGAAAGGAAAAGTTCATTATAAACATGACATGCTAAGTTTATGATGCATTATAAGACGCATGATTAAATCTACGAACCTCGGTAAAGTATATTTTTGAACTTAATAAATCAATCTTAGCATGCTCACTATTTCATAATAACCCAGGTTCCTGTAGGACGATGATGATGACACGATGCATATGAGGTGAGTACCCTACTGAAATTCTTTTATAAGTTTCTCACTCCCTCTTCATTTCTTTCCATCTCATCTTCAGAAAGTGATGGTGATGTTCGTGATTCTGTTGATGCTCTCACCTGGTAGATGTACTTGATCTAGTGAACCAGCTTATTATCCTTGAGGAACGTATCGCTAAACTTTGCGCGTGAGCTTGGATATCTATTCCTATCTCTGAAGTGTTATTAGTAGGTGTCATTAATGGATATTTTTCCATCCATATACTATTTATGTTGGTTTGATTGCCTACACCTAGCTTAACTCTGTTGGTAGGAAAAATATCTATGTGTTAAGTAATTATGGATGTTATATGATGGAGCCAATGTGATGTGATGTGATGTATTTAAATTCTAATATGTCTTTTTATATTCCGCTAAAATCGTTCACGTTATGCGCGGCTCTCGTTTTCAATTATGTTTTAAAAAAATGGCTCGTAATTTCACTAAGTATTTTCAAGATATGACTAAAAGAGCTGAAGCAAAGAGTAAAGTCTAGTAATTAATCAGATACAACCTAGGTGTATTGGGTTAATTATTAGGGTGTTACATAATATACAAGACTTGGAAATATAAACATGAAATGCAAGAGCTTGAAACATAAATATGAATGCAAATCCACTTTTATATCTCATTAGGCTCCAAACTCAAGACCTTTTTAAAGAATGAACTCTTTAACCCCAATCAATCTTACCAAATGGAAGTAAGCTTTAGAGTCCATCAACACCATGGTTCCAAGAACCTCATTTCTTGGACTCAACATCAATCTCAAAAGAGAATAGCGAAAGAAAAACCAACAACAATCCATTTTTCACCCTCTTTTGAAAGCAAAATCAAGCCTTGAGCTTTAGAGGTCAAATACATGATGGTTTCACAACCAATATCAAAACCCTCATCATCAAGCTATGGTCTTGACCAACAACCAACAATGGAACCGAAATGAAAAAAAAGTAAAAGAAGAGGAACTTGACCATTAAACCAATTTCAAAACCGAAAAGGCACAAGGAAAAGAGAAAGAACTCAAGTACCAAGTGTGCTTTTTCTTGCAAAGAGGGAACTTGGTCTTTTACAAGGAAGTGAGAAGAACAAATCTTCCCCTGGAAAATATGTTTTGCCAAGAGAAAACAAAGTGAGAGGAGGTTTTTCTTGTGATTTTGTGTTTTTGAATGGAAAAGATATGTGTTTGAGAGTTGATTTAAGGTAAAGGTGTGGTGGTTTGGGGTTGAGGAAGGAGGTTTCTTGAAGATGGAAGAGAAAGAAGATGAGAACTTGAATTGAGAGAGAAGAGAGGATTTTTGGCCAAGCTTCTTGGACAACATTGCAACCAAAAAAGCAAATGGTAAAGTGAGAGTTCTCTTGAGTGTATAGGTGTTATGAAAAATTAAAATATGATAGGAAAGAGGGAGGGAGTGCCACACCTTCTTGGCCTTTTGGGGAAGATTTTTCATTTTCATGTGTGTTAGGACTTGGATTAGAGATAAATTTGATTAGGAATTAAGTTAGGAATTGGTAATTGGGTGTTTGGGTTAGTAACCATGTGTTCAAGGCCTTTCAAGACATGGTTAAGGAGTGGTCTTGCATACTTAGTTGAGCTAAACTCAATTAATTTGAAATTCAAACTCTAACACATTTCCTAAATTTAAGGGAATGGAGAGAGAAATCACTATTTGGCCATGACATCATGACATAATGTCTTTGATTAAGAAAGGAATTTGAACTTCCTTAAACAAACTTAGGCCTTAATTAACCTCAAATAAATAATTTGACTCAAAATTACTAGATAAAATTAATTTATCTTTAATTAGGGCCTAATATTATCTATATTTCCTTAATCGTTTAATTAAGCTCATTTAGCACCAATTAGGGAAAACGATAAATTTACACCAAAACTCCTTGGGACTCCGAACTTTCCAAATATCATGCAACATTTATAATTAACATTGCGAACTCTGATGATGGCCAGGTTTAGTCGTCACTTAATCCCACATTAAACTACCCTAGGGACTCTGTAATTTTGCGCATTAGAAAAACCAAGAAATTGAGTATTTCATCTCTAACACATCCATAACACATTTAATCCCCTTCAAATATTAGATTAACCTCTTAGGATAGCCTGGCCGCCGTCTCGCTTCCAGGAGAATGACCTCAAGGGCATTTTGATCATTTTTGCATACGAGAATATTGGGCGTTATTATCATTTCCTTGATGATTATTAGGTCTTCTTTTCTTCAATCATGGCTTGTTGATGAACAAAACATTGCGAGTGTGATAATTGAAGATAGTAGAACACTTTGACTTTAGTGTTTGAAGGATATCTTCACTTCAAGCATACTTTCTAAAGTCTTGTCCTCTTTGAAGTCCTAGATCTTGGTTTCTTGTATTGATTATTTTTCTTCTAATCGTTAGGCATTTTAAGCTCACATTTGGACATAATTATCACTTTCATTTTGTTCATATCTCTTAAAACAAGATAAAGCATACTTGCACATGTAAAGTGAAATTACTCTCGCTTAAATAATCCTTATTATGCTAATGATAGAACCTTGCTACTCCAAGAAACTCAAGATAAACATTAGTCATTCTTCAAAGTATTTTCTTTGGATTGGTTTTGTTGGCATTCAAAACATATTGCTTTAAAGCTTTCTGAAGGTTCTAGAGTTAACATTTCTAACCTAAAAGCTTTACACAAGATTTATAAAATATGAAAACTTGGAATGTAGAAGAGTAAAAATTATAATAGAAGGTTTACTTCACAAAGAAAGTAACTTTCTAAAGCATCAAAGATAAACAAATGCACATTAGTAGAAGATGATAAAATAGTAAGTAAAAGCAAAAATATAAAAGAGAAAGTAATTAAACAATAAAACAATATGTTTGGATTATTTGAGTGACTTCTCTAAAAACTTATAGAGAGAATATGATCAAAACAGGATAGAGAAGATTTTTCTTTTGATATTATTGGGTAGAAACTTCGTTTCATGTACAAAAAAAAAAAGGAGAATGAAGAATGATTTTAGTAGAGTTTAAGTGTATGTAATGTTCTCTCTTATTTTCTTTTCACCATCTGGTTACATATATAGAGACCTTCAAAAGATTGTCATTATGAAACTTTTCTATGTTTGGCAGGATGAGAGAGAAACATTTCTTCCTTCAAAATACACAAGACAATAGTAGCAAGACTAAGGGAAGCCAAAAATATGGGACAATTGTACACTATAGCAGCTGTACTTTTCATGATGTCTCCTTTTTAAGTCAACTGCTAGAATATGCTCTCTCTCTCTCTCTCTCTCTCTCTCTCTCTCTCTCTCTCTCTCTCTCTCTCTCTCTCTCTCTCTCTCTCTCTCTCTCTCTCTCTCTCTCTCTCTCTCTCTATATATATATATATATATATATATATAGTTCGGATCAAGTTGATTACTTTTTATGCGTAGAGAAATCTATTGACATCATAAATCTTACACCTTTAATAATTTTTTATTAATTTTTTTTATAAAACTCACTATTGGATTAAAAATCAATGTGACATTAACCCAACATTTTTTAATTCACTTTTTCATGCATTTAAATGAACATAATAAATAATTTTTTTAAATGTATATAAATAAAATCTATTTTATCATATTCTTTTAAAAGTCCAATTATTTTAAAATTTTGTATAGATAATGAACTTGATTTTTAGTCATACTGACTGACAAAAATTGTATTTGATCAAAAGTTATGAATGGTGTTAAATGTGTCAAGTTTTACCCTAACGTAATTGATCCATACTCCTAATAATGCAACGATATTGGATTGACAAAACCTATATACTATAAAAGTTATTAAACGTGTAAGTACAGTGTTAAATCTTGTACACAAGGGTCAAAAGATCTCCCAAATAATAATAATAATAATTAACTCTGCTTGCGTAGATGTAGCTACCTACCACTCCGTATAACGAAGTGAGCGCATACAAAGTACACACACAGAGGGTCAAGGATAATGCCATAATGGCCTAGATGAAAGGACACACTAACATGTACTACTCTCACATTGCCGAGTACACACATTTTATTACAAACACTTTCCAACGAGGATGGAGAATATTTTATTCAAGAGTTGTTGCCTAGGGGCTTTAGACCGTAGAAGCTAATTTACATCCTCTCTTGAAGATTTGGCTGCATAGGCTGCACGCGAAAGGCAAATGGCATCTGAGAATTAAAATCCCTTACGCTCTGATCAAATCCATTGTCCACTTCTCTTGCACCTTCCACCGCCATACGTTGTTGCTGTTGAAAGCAATACAATAACGATGAATTAGAAAAGCAAAAAACAAATAAAAAGAAAGCTTTTTTATGCAATAAGAAGAATATGTCAAGGGGCATGAAGATTATACTTGACTACCCTGATGACAAATGAAAAGCTTTAAAATATGTCGGGTTTTCTTTCCATCTATCTGCGTAATTGTTTTATTTCATCTACAGATATATATATTAACAATCTGAGGAGTCCGCATGTATTGATGTGAGACAAAATAATGATATTTTGATTGACTCCTTTAATTTTAGCAAGATTCCCATTGGTCTTATTAAACGATTCATTCACAATTGACCAAAGTGACTTTCAAGAAGTGTGAGACATCCACTACTTAAGACCAGCTTCCATTTTCAATATACTAAGGCATATCCTTGATCATATTGTAAATGGATTGTTTCTTAGGAATTTTAGTATGGTTTTAAATTATGGTCCTTAATTACAATTGTGACTGCAGTATTATTATTATGTTTCATTTTGCAACTACATCACAGTGACAATTAATTATAGCCATACAAGTAATATCGTTTCACAATTTTTTGCAGCAGAATCACAATTTAAATCCATATATTTTAGAGTTAAGACACAATTTTTTATAAGCAACCTCAAATTAGTTCATCATTTCGTCTCTTGTTTATTACTATATATGGCCATTACCATGTCTTTGTGCGCAAATCTATCGGCATTGACAATATTTATTTGTGAGAGATTTTGTAAATAGAAGTCAAAGTAAAAATCACAATAGAAAAAAAAATCCATATTAAGTATTGCCATTTATGTTAATTAGTGCAGTATCTTAAGGTTCATGAACGTAGGAATCAGGAAAGAGTATGTTTTAGTATTCATATATAAAGTATGATCTTTGACGGGCAGTGTATGCAATAGTAAACAGTATAAGTAATGTATCGAAGAGGTACCAGGATAAAATTAAGTTCCCTGTTTTCCTCCTCCAAGATCTTGTCCTGACAAGCAAGGTGCAGAAGAAATTGAAGTTAGTAGTTAGTTTTGCAATTTGTAAACAATGAAATACAAAGAGTTGAACATACGTTTCTCCTGAACATCCTGTACAGTTCCATCTGCAAAGAAATACAAAAAATTAATCTATCAGATGATATTGGTTTCGTTTTGGTGACCATTGGAGTTTCCAATCTGAAAAAAACGGGTTTAGCTTCTATGCGCACTCCTTATGCATGGGGAATAATCTACATACGTGAACTTCATTGAAAGCTTACATAAGTTTTACTAATAAAAATTTACTATAATATCCCTTTGTTTAGATTTTTTTTAAGAATTTAATTTCTTAGTATTGACAGTGAAATACACTGTCTTCCAATCATATATTCACATTCAGGATTTGAAAAATTTTGCAAATAGATTATTTGACTAAATGACAGTCTAAAAAAATTTTATATTGACGATGCATAGAAATTAAATTTTTTTAATTATAATTTTTTTTATTTAAAGAACCTCAAGGCAACATGCAACAAAAATTAAGAATTTGGCATCGTGAAGGTTTGCCTGTTTCTCACGGACAACGCCGAGACCATTTTCTAAGGCTTCCTCTAAGCCCATCAGCTCCTTGTAGTTCAGTGAGTTGATATCCTCCCTTTCAAGTGCCTGAAATGTATTAGTTGGTCAAAGATGAGAGAGAGAGAGAGAAGAGTGAAAGTGCCTAATAATAAGGTGCAGCGTTATATACCTGAGTTCAATTTGCATGCTGTCATTCTCTTTCTTGAGTCTTTCAATTTCACCGTTTAGGTTCTGTGAGTTGAACAAAATCATTAATAGTTGCAAACCCTAATACAGTTTGCAAAAATAATAATTAAAAAAAAAAAGGTAAGAGAAGAGAGGGGGGGGGAAGAAGGGAGGGTAATGAAATTTGAAAGCTAGAAACCTTCAAAAGAACGAGCTATTTGGAGTAGATCTGACTCAGTATGCTGGTTTTAATGTCAGTCAAGAGAGAGATCTATCAAATATAATAAATGTTTTATCAATTAATCTTAAGTTCCTATATATATATATATATATATATATTCAGTTTTTCATTTTTTTTTTTGCAAGGAAAAGGAAGCAAATGAAACAACGTGTTATTGCCCGATCTGTTCATAGATGTTACATTGCTTGTTGTTCCTGTTTATCTTTTATAATAAAAAACAATATAATACTCACATATAGGTAGAAGGTACAAACCAAATGTAGATCTACTCTCAGAATTCATAGTTCATGCTCCTTAGCACATTTTTGGCAAAATAAAAAAAAAAAAAGAATAGGTCAATTTCCTTTGGACAAAGCAAAACCAAACAGATACGCTTTCAGAAGTCAAGAAAGAAAGAGAGAGGAGAACATTAAATCTAGCAAGCCAAGAAAGGGCGAGACAGAAAAAAAGTAGGAGCTAGCAATAAGCCCATGAACCAACCTCATGCTTGGCGTCCCAGAGCCTCTTCCCAGAGGTTTTGTGGTATCGCTCGAGTATATCAATCAACCTTCACCAACAAAAATTAAAAGATCTAAACCCAACCGAGAAATTAAAGGGAAAATATATATATAAAAGACAGAGAGAGAGAGAGAGGGGAGAGAGGTGAGTTTTCTAGGTCAACAAACAGTATAATAATAATTAAAAAGAAGAAGAAGAAAACAATATATACAACTCCATACGTTGTGGAAGGGCTGATGTAGTCATGCATCTTTCCAGATGCAGCGAAGATGATAAGGGAAAACTTGGTTGTATAGAACAGTGATTTCCTTCGCTTTCTTTAGGATCCCATTCTTTCTCTTTGAGTAGGTGACTTGCCTGTTGCTTGAGTTCTCGATCCTCTTGATCTCGATCTTACCCCTCCCCATCTCTCACACAAATCTTCTCCTCTTCTCTTCTCCTCCTGCTCTTCTTCTATGTTTTTTGGTCTTATTGCTTGTGAATGGATAAGAGGTAGTGGGGAAGGTATAGAAGAGATAAATAAAAGTGAGAAATTGTTAGACTCTATAGGAAGAGAAATATTTGCTTTACTCATTTATTAATTGATAAATCAGCTATTATATTAAAAATATAGGAAAAATGTGAAACAATAATTACTCATAAAATTTATTGCGTCAATTAATAAATAAATCAAAACACTAATTTCGTACCTAACCTAAGTATTTCTCAATAAAAGTAACATCATAGCTAGGTTGCAACTTGCCATAACGGGTTTGAGGATAAAGAACTTTCTTCGTGGCACAGTGGACAATGACAAAGCCAACCGAAGTAAGCTTTTACTTTATATCTGATTTGGCTGTGTTAGTTGCCGCACCTTCTTAACCATCGGTCTCCTTTCACAGTCTCATGGTCATTTAATCGCAATTGTGTCTGAGAGTGCTTTTAGGTGTCCTTTAATTTTGCTTATCGGGTTATTATTATTTATATATCAAAAATGCCAATTGTATATTATTTGGGAACATGATTTATCATGGCAGTAACTATTATTCAAGCACAAAGTAATATTTGTGTGACTTTGAAGATAGTAATTAAGTGATCAACCCAAATAATTTTTCTAATGTTACAATACATAATTGAATACCTATATAAAATTATTTTATAACATTAAAAAATATTAAATTTTGTCTTAATTTTTTTTCTTTATCTGACTCATAAACAAGTTTAAAAGCTTGTCATAAACAAGAGGTCAAATAACATTTTTATCCGGTTTTTCAGAAGGGTTTTTTTAGGGTTAAGGATGCATTGACTGAGAAAGGCGAGGATGTAATTGACATGTAAGATTGGATTTAGAGAAGTGGCTTTGGAAGGCATGTATTAACTTGTATTGAAGTCTGTAATGAACTTCCCTAGGATTTGACAAAGAAATTAGCTTCAACGTTTGCCAACACGGCTATAATATGTTCATCCAAAAAGAAAGCTATATTATGATGATGATTATTATTATTATTATTACAATAATAATAATAGTAAATAAATGAACACTTAAGAGCTTGTCATCATGATAGAGATGAAAAATATTTGATAAAAACCCAATTTTGATGTGACCAAAATAGCAAAAAAATAAATTAGTTTATTAAGACTTAAAAATTTACTTACAGTAGTCTCTCATCATTCAAAGTATAGGATATTTTGGTCACTGAACATGCAAAATATATAGTGGTAGAGGGTTAATTAACATGGAACCATAAGTATTTAACAATTTGAATGGTGAGAGTACTTTGGACAGACTTTTAAGTTTTGAGAGATTAATATATCTTCAATATTTTTGTTAGGGACGAAAAATGAGATTTTTGTCAAAATATTATGAATAAGTCCTAGCAAATTTTTAGATAATCACGTTAATTAATATTCAATGATTATATATTCAAAAACACTTTTATTTATCTCTTTTTATATGACAAAAGTTATACGAAAACCATACATTAAAAATCAGTTCTGACCTCAACCATCAAATCAAAATGAAATTATCTTCGGCTCCCGCTATAAGCTATGAAGCACGTGAAGTCTAAAAATGGCAAGGTAATTCATTGCAAGTGTTCCAACCAGGAAGGAAGCGACACAATTTCGTCTCAGTCAAGGTCATCCATCAAACAGGAAGACTAGGATTAGGTCTTTGCCATGGTTTGGGCAGGCACTGGTTGGTGACTCCCGGAGGAGAGTGTCTGATTGAAAAGTTTTGAATCAATGGCAAAGTGCATTGAGTTCGTGAAATAACAACAATCAGAGGAGGAAGAAGTTAAATATTATCAAGAATCGTGAGATTGATTCTGCCTTGAATTCACGATGCAGTGTGCAGTATCCAAAAATTAGAGTGCCTAAAATAATAGGAAGACTACTATTTTGACTCTCGAAAATTATATTGCTAACAAATAGTTCTTAAATAAACTATATTTAACGAAAACCTTCCAAAGATTCATTATGTTTAACAAATTTACCCAAATACCAACTTACTTCCATTTTTTTTAATAAAAGTGATCACAATTAACATTATGTCAAGTTGACACTTTAGAAACACCATTTAGGCCAAGTTGGCAATGCAAAACCACCACTTTATCCCTCCCCCAAACAATTTCTTTTTTTTGATAAAATAACCCTTGAAAGAATTACTTTTATTAATGAAAATGAAGGTCACTTGTCAAATAAGGTTGGAGGGTACAAACAAATATAGTTTTTTTCAAAGGCTATTTTATCAATCAATATGATCTTTCAAGGGCTAAAATAATTTTACCTTTTAAAAGATCATATCATTTATAAAAAAAAAACCCTTAAAAGGAACTATATTCACCTATGGCCCTCCAAAAGATCTATCTCATTTGACAAATTTATCTAAACATCAATTGATTTCTATTTTTGTTAGAAAAGTAATTCTTTAAAGGATTATTTTGTAAAAATATGATATTTTGAGGGCTAAAATGATCATTCTATAATATTATCAACTTGGCATAAAATGAGTTTTTTTTTTCAAAAATATGATTTTTTTGGATTAAAATAGTGGTTTTATAGAGTGAGTTTGGCTTAAAACATAAGGCGTAATCACTTATGTTAACAGTAAATAGAGGTAAGGCAACCTTTTACATATCTTTTATCAAATTAGATAGATCTTTTGGCTTAAAACATAAAACGTAATTACTTAGGTGAATTTGTTAAATGAGGTAGACCTTTTGAGAGTTACAGGAAAATATAGTTTCTTTTAAAGGTTATTTTGTTAATGTCATAATCTTTGTAAAATAATATCTCTCTCTATATTTGCTCTTAGGAGATAAAGTAAACAAATTAATTTGTGAGGTTAACAACAAGCAAAGCAATTAGCTTAATGATTAAGTCCTTGTAATATAAAGCAAAGTATCCCAATTCGAATCTCATGTAAAGGAGAATAAGGGGAATTGATGGTCATTAGTGCTTATTAGTAGGGGAAAGTGGATTTGATGATCAAACAAACCACCATTCTATATTTCTCATTCTTTCAACTTGGAGTATCAACAGGAAGAGCCACCCAAGAAAGAGAGAAACCACCTCCACCTAACCTTTGACCTCAGATTCTTCCTTTTCTTTCTTTTTGTTAGTTATCCTCACCAAACCAAGCATCAGGTCTTCACTATCACCACCACAAAGGAAGCAAAATCATCACCCTTTGGAGAGGTCTTGGCCGCGGTTTGGCTAGGGAGGGAGGAGTTTTTGGATCTCTTTACAACACCTAATCAAACTAGTCAAATCATCACCACTTAGAGGTAGGTGTTTTCTTCCATTTTATAATGAATAAAATAACAAAGAAAACCCAAGGCTTTCCTTGTTATAGGCCTCGGTCAAAGGGCTCTAATCAATGCCTAAGATGTTGGTTGTTTAAAGTATATTTTGTGAGTTTTGGTTTTGGTAGTATGCGTTGATTGAGATGTTGTAGTATATTTGGTAAGTTAGAGATTCTTAATCAATTTGTTTTGAGTTTTATATTTTTGTGGAACTTTTCATATAGGCCTCAATTTCTATGTGTATATTTTTTCCTAAGGCATGATTTTGATTTGATTTGAGTAGAAGATAATGTTCTTTGCAATTGTGTGACAAAAAACTTTGCATATTCTAGTGCATAAGTTTTCAGCCATGCCCAACATATCAAGTTTCAAATTGTTTTTTATTATTTTGATGACATCTATACTTGTGTTTGTATATAAAAATAATTAAGATGTAAACAACTATTTCAATAGTTAGGTAGGATTGAACTAAGAAAAGTTATGAGTCCTAAACAAGAACGCTTTGAATGTTTTAAGAATACCAAAATATTTGAGTGTGATGTAAATATGAAAAGTTAGTGTTTAAATCCCAAATGTTAAAGTTAGGAACTCTAAGGGTTGTTAGGCAAGTGAATATTTGAAAAAATATATAAAACATAGAAATTTACTAAAATTAAATAAAAGGGCTGAGACCCTTACAATTATAAATAAATAAATTTTAATTAATTAATTTATACTACTAAAAATATGCAAAATACATGTGAAATTTTCATGTGAATTTTATCAGCAAGTAATACCTGCCAATTTTGCTATGGATTTCCCATACTGAGTAAATCGGTTGATATTTGCTGTGAATTTTGAAATTCGCAACAAAATCTACAAGTAAATTTTCCTCCATAAGGCGGGAAAATTTTACATGTGAATTTTTGCTATGATTTTTTCGCAAGAAATATTTTCGTAGGTAATTTTGCAGGTAAAATATCAATATACTCCGTCAAAGTCATTTTCCAGCTAAATCCATAAGAAGCTATATCTACGAATTTTGTTACAAATTTTTGCTGGAGATTTTGCTATGAAAATTTATTTTCATGGGGATTTCCTTAAATTAGCTATGAATTTTTACCGTGAATTATACTACAAAATTTGTTTGCTAGAATATCCTATGAATTTTTGTTCTTGCGAATTTAGTTGCGACATTTTTCTATGAATTTTACTATGGATTTTAGTTGTTGCCATAGTTATAAAACCGGCTCTGAACTCGGTTGAAACCTGCAAACCAATGAACCATTCACCTATCCCTTCTAAACTAAACAAAATATCGGATATGCATTTGGACTGAAATGGCCCTAACCAACTTGGCCAATTTTGATAAAAAATCAGTGACTCGGACTTACTAAAACCTGTCGAGTCATGCATTCCCTAAACTAGTATGAAATTCTTAACTTTCCAAAGACCAAAAGTAGCTAGGCACCACTCTTACTTGGCCCCAAAAACTAAGTACTCAACGCCACTTTTACTTGGTCCAAGAATTTAACGCCCTGGAGCCCACTTGTCAAAAGTTGACAAGGCTTTCATTTAGTAACAACAATAGCACACAATCCTTTCTCTTTATAAGAGAACAACATGCCTTTACTTTTTGCTTCCCACCCATGTGGGACTTAAGTTTCCTCTACATTGCTTTGGTCTTTGCATCAAGGGTTAAATGAAGTGACAACGAATGCTTCTTCCTTGGAGTTAAATGCTTCATCAACTTAGTAATCTTAAAGCTCAATAATTCAAATAATTTATAATCCTTATTAGTTATTTAAAAAATAAATTATGCATATAAATGAAAGTTTAGCTTTACTGTGATCAACTCAAATAAATTGAGAGTTCAGCTATTTGTGTATGCAGCATTAAGGTATATATGCATGGGTTTTTGGATTATATATATTTATTTATATTTATTTATATTTATTTAATTATATTAGGTTACCAGCAACCTATGGTTAAACCAATACCAATGAACTTTATCTTGGTGGTCACCATTTAGCAAGTCTTAAAACTATGGTTGTTACAACTTTTCTTGCATCAAATTGTTGCATTTTGCTATGGATTTTAGTTGTTATGAATTTTCTTGCAAATTCTTTGTGCGAATTTCATTGTGGATATTTTGCAAATTTTCTTGCGAATTCTTTTCCTGCAATTTATCTATAGAATTAAGTTGTGGATTTTGTTGCCAATTTGGGTTTCTGCAAATTTTTTATAAATGTTTCATGCGAATTTAGTCAGGATTTCATTAATTTTCTTGCAAATCCTATACCTACAAATTTCTTTGTAAAATTTTGCCACGGAGTTTGATTGTTGTAGATTTTCATGTAAATTCTTTTCCTACGAAGTTAGTTACAGATTTCTTTTTGTAAATTTGGCTATGACTTGTTTCCCACAATGTAACTATGGATTTTTGTTACAAATATTTCATGTGAATTAGTTGCATATTTTCTTATGAATTTTCATTGCAATTTTTTTTTGTTACAAATATTTTATGAAAATTTATTACAAATGTGAATTTAGCTTCTCCTCCAAATTTAGTTACAAATTATTTACATGAATAAAATGGAAAGAATATTAATTGCATAGAATACAAGGAAATCATCATATGTTATAATGATTTATGTAACGACTCGTCTTTTTGCATTGTCTCTAATAAAATAATTAATTGTGAGTAATCGGTAGGGATTTTAAAAATTTCGACGCAGTTATGATCAAAACAATATAAGGATTTCCAAAAAAAAAAAAAAAAAAAAAAAAAAACGAAAATTTATTTAATATTATTAAAAAATTCAATATAATAATATTATAACTAGAGATATAGAATAAGGCCTATAAGTGGTATAAGGACATTGAAAAATAATGATAAGGTTAAATAGATGTTTTTAACCCAGGAAAAATTCTTAGGTATCAATTGGGTACCAAAATGGTAATAATTGGTACACCGAAGTGGGAATAACTGGTACACCAAAACATTGAGTTTGGTAAAAATAATGGATGTTATTCGGATCCCAAATAAAATTTTACTCACGACAATTAAATATGTATAGCTATTTCTAATCCTCATACAAGATAAATTGATCTGTAAAATGAAATATCTATCCTTTAGTCCAACTTACTCTCCAAGTAACGTTGGTTATAAAAATCAAAAATGAAGAAATACTCCTTCTTTTCTCGTACAGATTTGCGTTTCCTTCTTGCTAATTTTCCTTTGCATTCTCTTTGCAAAAACTCCCCTAAATCACCATATGTACAAAGGCATATCTTAGGTAAACCTCTAAACCACTTCAAGAAGCATCCTCTCTACATCAAGCTCAACTAAAAACCTTGTTTTTCTCTGCTCCTTGGAACCATACAGCGCGTACAAGAAGGCTGAAAAAGGGGTTTGAGGTTTGAGTGAAAGGAAGCAAAAACCTTGAGGGAGGTAGGAAAATTATCCTAGTCTCTTGCTTTATGATGTTTAGCTATTTTGCTAAGATAAGTGCTTGGTTTTCTTGGTGTTATAATGCTGGAATTTGAACCAATTTAAGGTTTATGATTACTTGAGTTATGATGGAATTAGCTATATTGGAATCTGAAATTTTTCCAGCAACTACATGTGTTAGAATTGATAGATATGGAAGAATACATCTAGAACAACTCTTGTGCACTTGCTGAAAAACCTGAAACCAATTTTTAGAATCTATAATGGATTAAGTTGTGATGAGGTTTTGTAATTAAACAACCAGAATTTGTGTTTTAGAATTTCAGAATTTATAAGTGCTTGGATTGTTGTGTAATCTTGTGTATTGGAATTTGATGTGCTGGAAATTGTTAGTGCTGGAAATTGTAAGTGTGCTGAAATTTTACAGCACTAGTTTTATTTCAGAAATTTCAGAATTTATAAGTGCTTGGATTGTTATGTAATCTTGTGTATTGGAAATTGTTAGTGCTGGAAATTGTTAGTGTGCTGAAATTTTACAGCACTAATTCTTGGTTTGCATGATTTAAGAAGTGCTCTAGGTGGGTATATGCTAGAGTCTTATGTGCTGGAATTTTCTGCACTATTCTTGAGTTGTATTATCTTGCTATACATAATATTCAAAGCTTGAAAAAAAATGGCAACAAGACTTGGTTGTATCTTCAAAATTTATGAGTAATTGTTGTTCAAGAAACTTGGTTTCTTTCCTTGAAATTTGTAAGAATCACATCATGAAAAATTTTACAAGTTATGATAACATAAAATCTCATAAAAAGTTTCATAGACTTTAGAATATCTCATAAGAATTAAGGAGATTTCAGAAAATCTCAAGCAAGAATATGAGATATAGACTTATTAAAGAGAGATTTCTCTTGAGAATCATAAGATTTTCCTAAGCTAATATTAAAGATCCTTGAGAAAAGAGAAAATTTAAGAAATAAGTTTTATGTAATGTAAATTGCTTAGTGGTAAGCTCATGGATTCACGGGTAGTAGTAGACGTGCTACGCCCTTAGAACTATACAGGTTGTAATCGCGACGCGTTACATCGTTAAGAGAAAAGGGATGTACTAGAAAGAATAGCGAGGCTATTCAGATGAGATGTAGTAGACGTACTCCATCTAGTGAACTATATCAGGTTGTAACGCGACGACGTTACATCGTTGACAGTCCAATCCAGAGAAGTATATCAAGAGTCCTACGGTTTTACCATTAAGTTTAACTTTATCTAATAAGAAATTAAGACTTAAGAAAATAATGACATTAATAAATAAGACCATTACATAAACAACCAAACATTACATTGCTTATTTTGCATTAAGTTGAATATCATTGAGTAACGGACGGTGTTTTCCTCCTTGGAATCATTGATTCTCATTCCTGCTATGTGATGTATTTTATATAGATGGCGTCGATCGTGTTCTTTCTAGAGATGCCTGATGTGCAGTGGCACTATGACCCGAGCTAGGGTCATGTCCTGATTGTCTCGTATCCATATTTATGTACTATCCGCCCACTTGCTTGACAGACATAGTATGACCTAGAGTCCTCATATTATCTGACTATCATGGCTCGTGCGTCTGACCTTTTGATGAGCCGTGATTGAGGGAGTTAGGTTTATCTATACATAGTTGGCTATATTTTGTTAGGCCCTAACCCAGATTAGGTGGTCACTGCGAGGACCAGGGTAGGGTTGTTTAAAGTAAATATGTAAATAGGTGTGAGCGTATATACTATACTTATATGACTTGACTGACTAAGGACTTGATATAAAATGTGAATTATTGTGTGACCGACTTCCTAGGATTGTGTTGTACTCTCAATATCTCTATATAGAGATTATTATGTTGAAAGGATTGCGATATGCAAAGAAATTGAAAATTAGTATAGCTTTTAGTGCAAGGCTCATATTTATTACAACACCTACACATATAATTCCTATGAATGAGAAAGATAAAGTCTATAAGGCAGTTATGGGTAACAACTACTTACCTAATGTTATGATTCGAGCATAGCACTATAGTAGGATAGGGTGTTACATTATGGTATCAGAGGTCATCCTTTTAGAGCCTGGGATGGTTTGACTTGCTTCTAAAGCATGCTCTGAGACTTTAGTGTCATGCAATAAATCTTATCCGTTTAGATAAGGAGTAAAATATATGCATGATTGCTTACCTTTGAAGTACTTAGTTTTGTCACACTAAGCTTTGTGTTGAGTTTGATCACCTCAATATTTATGTTATGTGTGACAGGAACTAATGGCTCCAGGTAGGCGCCCTAGTACTAACAACAACCGCAACAACACGCCTGATGAGGACACGGGGCTTTAGGCAGGATTTTTGGAATATGGCTCAAGCTGTAGAGAACAAGCGTAGGCGCTAATCGAATGATGGAAACACTGGAAAGACAAATGGGACAAGGAGATCAAAATGGCAATGTCAATGAGCGATTAATGTTCTCGAGTTTCAAAAGGCATGTCCACCTCGTTTTAGGGCACTGTGAACCCTGATAAGGCGGAAGAATGGATGAGACAATTGAGAAAATTTTCTCAGGATTGGACCTCAAATCAACAAAAGGTGACATTTGCGCTTTTGTATGGATGCTGATGCAAATTCCTGTGGGTTGGAACACGAAGACTTTTGGAGGGAATTGGGGTTGAGATTACTTGGGAGGTATTCAAGGAAGCCTTTTATAAGAAATATTTTCCTTCTATAAGAAATGCAAAAGAGTTGGAATTCCTGAGACTCCAACAGGGGATATACTGTGACCTAATACACAGCTAAATTTGAGGAATTATGTAAGTTTTCTACCATTTACCAGGAGAGCCCCAATGAAGAGTGGAAATGTGTGAAATATGAAGGGTCTGCGAGAGAATATCTTGATGATGTAGGGCCAATGGAAATTAGAGATTTCCCTACATTGGTGAATAAGAGCACTCTCGTGGAAGAATATGCTAAGAAGTTGACTATATCCCGAGCAAAGCAATATGATAATAGGAGGAAGTTTGCCCCAAGGCCCAAGATTTAAACCCCCTACCACCACGAAGGGATTTTTCCTATGAGAACGGAAAAGGGAAGGAGATCCTTTACTAATAAGGAATGCCCGAAATGTGGAAAGTATCATGGTGACAAACCATGTTTGTTTGGACAAAACATTTGCTATCGCTGCAGAAGCCAGGCCACATGAGTGGGGAATGTTTACTAGAGATTTGCCGCCTTTTTCTAGGCCACAACAAGGGACGTGTTTATACTATGAATGTTAGGAAGCTACACGATCCGAGGAACTCATTAAAGGTAAGTGCAGAATTAATCAAGAATCCCTAGTAGTGTTGTATGATTCAGGAGCCACACACTCATTTATATCTTTGAAATGTGTGCATTTTCTGAAACTCCATATCTGAATTACCCTATGATTTGGCTGTCCACACACCTACTAATAAACCTAAAGACAAGTCAAGTTTGTAAGGGTGTTCTTGTTCAACTTGAAGGTAGGACATTCATAATTGACTTAGTCTTCCTACCATTAGTTAGTCTTGACCTTATTCTTGGCATGGATTGGCTTTCTGCCAACCATGTGATGTTAAGGTGCTATGATAAGACAGGAGTATTCCATCAGATGTTTCTTTAACAAAAGATCTCCATGTGTTTTTACCTAAATTCCTTTGAATTAGGATGTGGGAAATCTAGTAAACAGGGGTATGTATTCTTGTTGACTAGTGTAGCAGAAGGTGAGCAGGAGTTAGATGAAATACCGGTAGTTCAAGAATACTCCGATGTATTTCCAGATGATATACCACATTTCCCCCACAAAGGGAAATAGAGTTCTCCATTGACTTGGTACCAGGAAAGGTCCAATTTCCATAGCTCCTTATCGAATGTCTCCTTTGGAATTAGTAGAATTGAAGAAGCAAATTGAAGAGCTGAGTAAACATTTCATCCAACCAGGCATCACCATGGGGAGCTCCTGACTATTGGTGAAAAAGAAGGATGGAGGTATGAGGCTATGTGTTGACTATAGACAACTAAATAAGGTGACGATTAAGATAAGTATCCTCCCAAGGATTGATGATCTCATGGATCAACTGAGGGAGCGACAATATTCTCCAAGATTGATTTGAGATCGGTATCACCAGATTTTAGTTCGGAAGTAGATATTCCAAAGACTGCAGAACAAGGTATGGGCATTATGAGTATACGGTGATGTCCTTTGGATTAACGAATGCCCCAATTTTCATGGACTACATGAATCGAATTTTCCAACCCTACCTCGACAAGTTTGTGGTTGTCTTTATAGATGATATTCTCATCTATTCGAGACCGAGGAAGAACATGAGATGCACCTCCGAACAGTGCTAGAGATTCGCGAGAGCGGAAACTTACGCCAAGCTATCAAAATGCGAGTTTTGGATGAAGGAAGTAAAATTCCTTGGTCATGTCGTGTCACAGGAGGAATCGGTTGATCCTACCAAGATTGAAGGTCAAAGTGGGAAAGGCCAACCACTATTCCAGAGATTGAAGCTTCTTAGGATTAGCGGTATTACAGAAGATTTATCAAAGGATTCTCCCAGATATCTTTGCCTTTGACAAAGCTAACCCGCAAAATACACGTTGACTTGGTCGATAGAATGTGAGAAGAGTTTTCAAGAACTAAAGCAGAGATTGACAACAGGCACCAGTGTTGGTCTTGCCAGATCCACACGGTCCATTTGAGGTATACTGTGATGCGTCAGGGAAAGGCTTAGGGTGTGTTCTGAGACAGAAGAGAATGTGGTAGCCTATGCTTCAAGACAGCTGAAGTTGCATGAGGTGAACTACCCTATTCACGATCTTGAACTAGCAGGTAGTGTTGCTCTAAAATTGGAGACACCATCTCTATGGAGTGAAGTTTGAAGTCTTTTCTATCACAAGAGCCTCAAATATCTTTTCAATCAAAGGACTTAAACATGAGACAACGTAGGTGGATGGAATTTTTGAAGGATTATGACTTTGACCTAAGCTACCATCAGGAAAGGCAAATGTGGTAGCAGATGCTCTCAGAAAAGACCTTGAGTATTTCATGGATGATGATTAGGAGGAGAGTTAGAAGAGACTTTTCGAAACCTTAAATTGGGAGTAGAAGAAAGGCCTAAAAGTGTATATTTAGGTCAAATTAGGATCACAAGTGACATCAAGAAGGAGATTTCACGAGTCTAGCAGGAAGATTTAGAATTTCAGAAAACCATGACCTCAGTCAATCTGGAAGCATAACGTTTTGCCCGAGATAAAGATGGGATATGGAGGTATCAAGATCGGATCTGTGTGCGAAAACGGAAATCTTCATCGTGATATTCTAGAAGAAGCTCACCAAGGTAATTTCTCTCTACACCCAGGAGTCACAAAAATGTATAGAGATCTTAAAAAGATGTTCTGGTGGCCAAGGATGAAGGTTGATGTCGGAGAAATAGTATCTAAGTGTTTGACTTGTCAGAAGGTGAAGATTGAACATAAGAAGCCACCAGGCACACTACAACCTCTTGAAGTTCCAGGATGGAAATGGAAAGCATTTCTATGGACTTTGTGACGGGATTGCTAAAAACACCATCAGGATATGATGCCATCTGGGTTATAGTGGATAGACTAACTAAGTCGCACACTTTCTACCTATCAGAGCCTCATATTCTTGGAGAAGTTGGCTAAACTCTATATAGAGCAAATTGTGAGGTTGCATGGCGTTCCTTCAACTATAATTTCAGATCGGGATCCGCGATTCACTTCAAGATTTTGGGGAGCTTTTCAGAAATCTTCCTGGAGCAAACTTTGTCTAAGCACGGCTTATCATCCCCAAATGACGGGCAAACTGAAAGGACCATTCAAACACTAGAAGATATGTTGAGAGCATGTGTGCTAGAATATCGTGGGGTTGGGACAAGCTGCCACTAATCGATTTTCCTACAATAACAGCTACCATGCAAGTATCGGAATGGCTCCTTATGAAGCTTTGTATGGAAGGAAGTGTCAATCGCCTCTTTGTTGGTATGAATCAGGCGAGACTAGTCTTTTGGGACCAGACCTCATTCAACAGACTACGAGAGATAAAGAAGATCCGAAGTAAGATGTTAATGCTTGAGCGACAGAAAGCTACGCTGATAAGAGGAGGAGACCGTTAGAATTTCAAGAAGGAGATCATGTATTTTTGAAGGTTACCCCTACAACTTGGGATAGGTAGAACTATTAAAGTCAAGAAGTTAAACCCTCGCTTTGTTGGTCCATTCCAAATCCTAGGTCGTGTAGGCTCAGTAGCATACCGTATAGCTTTACCTCCACATCTCTCAAATCTCCATGATGTATTCCATGTGTCACAACTTCGAAAATACAACCCTGATTCTAGTCATATACTAGAACCTAAATCACTACAGCACTGAGGGATGACCTAACTTTCAAGTTGCCACCACACAAATAGTAGATAGAAGTATGAAGCAACTCCGAGGGAAATCCGTCTCTCTTGTCAAGGTTGCATGGGGAAAGGAAGGATCCAAGGAGTATACGTGGGAGTTAGAGTCCAGGATGAAAGAAGACTATCCCGCACTCTTCATAGGTACTAAATTTTGAGGGCAAAATTTTTGTTTAAGGGGGTAGAATGTAACGACTCGTCTTTTTGCATTGTCTCTAATAAAATAATTAATTGTGAGTAATCGGTAGGGATTTTAAAATTTCGACGAACGCAGTTATGATCAAAACAATATAAGGATTTCCAAAAAAAAAAAAAAAAAAAAAAAAACGAAAATTTATTTAATATTATTAAAAAATTCAATATAATAATATTATAACTAGAGATATAGAATAAGGCCTATAAGTGGTATAAGGACATTGAAAAATAATGATAAGGTTAAATAGATGTTTTTAACCCAGGAAAAATTCTTAGGTATCAATTGGGTACCAAAATGGTAATAATTGGTACACGAAGTGGAATAACTGGTACACCAAAACATTGAGTTTGGTAAAAATAATGGATGTTATCGGATCCCAAATAAAATTTTACTTACGACAATTAAATATGTATAGCTATTTCTAATACTCATACAAGATAAATTGATCTGGAAATGAAATATCTATCCTTTAGTCCAACTTACTCTCCAAGTAACGTTGGTTATAAAAATCAAAAATGAAGAAATACTCCTTCTTTTCTCGTACAGAATTGCGTTTCCTTCTTGCTAATTTTCCTTTGCATTCTCTTTGCAAAAACTCCCCTAAATCACCATATGTACAAAGGCATATCTTAGGTAAACCTCTAAACCACTTCAAGAAGCATCCTCTCTACATCAAGCTCAACTAAAAACCTTGTTTTTCTCTGCTCCTTGGAACCATAGAGCAGCGTACAAGAAGGCTGAAAAAGGGGTTTGAGGTTTGAGTGAAAGGAAGCAAAAACCTTGAGGGAGGTAGGAAAATTATCCTAGTCTCTTGCTTTATGATGTTTAGCTATTTTGCTAAGATAAGTGCTTGGTTTTCTTGGTGTTATAATGCTGGAATTTGAACCAATTTAAGGTTTATGATTACTTGAGTTATGATGGAATTAGCTATATTGGAATCTGAAATTTTTCCAGCAACTACATGTGTTAGAATTGATAGATATGGAAGAATACATCTAGAACAACTCTTGTGCACTTGCTGAAAAACCTGAAACCAATTTTTAGAATCTATAATGGATTAAGTTGTGATGAGGTTTTGTAATTAAACAACCAGAATTTGTGTTTTAGAATTTCAGAATTTATAAGTGCTTGGATTGTTGTGTAATCTTGTGTATTGGAATTTGATGTGCTGGAAATTGTTAGTGCTGGAAATTGTAAGTGTGCTGAAATTTTACAGCACTAGTTTTATTTTAGAAATTTCAGAATTTATAAGTGCTTGGATTGTTATGTAATCTTGTGTATTGGAAATTGTTAGTGCTGGAAATTGTTAGTGTGCTGAAATTTTACAGCACTAATTCTTGGTTTGCATGATTTAAGAAGTGCTCTAGGTGGGTATATGCTAGAGTCTTATGTGCTGGAATTTTCTGCAACTATTCTTGAGTTGTATTATCTTGCTATACATAATATTCAAAGCTTGAAAAAAAAAATGGCAACAAGACTTGGTTGTATCTTCAAAATTTATGAGTAATTGTTGTTCAAGAAACTTGGTTTCTTTCCCTTGAAATTTGTAAGAATCACATCATGAAAAATTTTACAAGTTATGATAACATAAAATCTCATAAAAAGTTTCATAGACTTTACAGAATATCTCATAAGAATTAAGGAGATTTCGAAGAAAATCTCAAGCAAGAATATGAGATATAGACTTATTAAAGAGAGATTTCTCTTGAGAATCATAAGATTTTCCTAAGCTAATATTAAAGATCCTTGAGAAAAGAGAAAATTTAAGAAATAAGTTTTATGTAATGTAAATTGCTTAGTGGTAAGCTCATGGATTCACGGGTAGTAGTAGACGTGCTACGCCCTTAGAACTATATCAGGTTGTAATCGCGACGGCGTTACATCGTTAAGAGAAAAGGATGTACTGAGAAAGAATAGCGAGGCTATTCAATATGAGATGTAGACGTACTCCATCTAGTGAACTATATCAGGTTGTAACGCGACGTGTACATCGTTGACGGACGATCCAGAGAAGTATATCAGAAGAGTCCTACGGTTTTACCATTAAGTTTAACTTTATCTAATAAGAAATTAAGACTTAAGAAAATAATGACATTAATAAATAAGACCATTACATAAACAACCAAACATTACATTGCTTATTTTGCATTAAGTTGAATATCATTGAGTAACGGACTGGTGTTTTCCTCCTGGAATCATTGATTCTCATTCCTGCTATGTGATGTATTTTATATAGATGGCGTCGATCGTGTTCTTTCTAGAGATGCTGATGTGCAATGGCACTATGACCCGGAGCTAGGGTCACTGGATCTGGTTGTCAGTCGTATCCATATTTATGTACTATCTGCCCGCCACTGCTTGACATAGTATGACTAGAGTCCCCATATTATTTGACTATCATGGCTCGTGCGTCGACCTTTTGATGAGCCGCTGATTGAGGGAGTTAGGTTTATCTATACATAGTTGGCTATATTTTGTTAGGCCCTAACCCAGAATTAGGTGGTCACTCGAGGACCAGGGTAGGGTTGTTTAAAGTAAATATGTAAATAGGTGTGAGCGTATATACTATACTTATATGACTTGACTGACTAAGGACTTGATATAAAATGTGAATTATTGTGTGACCGACTTCCTAGGATTGTGTTGTACTCTCAATATCTCTATATAGAGATTATTATGTTGAAAGGATTGCGATATGCAAAGAAATTGAAAATTAGTATAGCTTTTAGTGCAAGGCTCATATTTATTACAACACCTACACATATAATTCCTATGAATGAGAAAGATAAAGTCTATAAGGCAGTTATGGGTAACAACTACTTCCTAATGTTATGACTCGAGCATAGCACTATAGTAGGATAGGGTGTTACAATTTATGTGTATAATACAATGCATGTAATTTGGTCATCCGTTTGTTTGTGCACTCCTTTTTTAAGTGGAGTTTAAGGGTTTGACCCCATCATGTTTTGCTAGGTATTATTGCATTTATGTTAAAGATTAACAAATTAAAGAAATGAATAATATACTAGTAATAAACATGAAAAAACATGGAGGTGGAATTTGACCATTTAACCTTGACTTAAAAAAGCAAGAGCACAAACCAACGAAGATACTGGCAAATTACATGTGTTATATATAATTATACTAAATTATTATAGCTTATGACGATTTTAGCACATTTAATAACATGTTTAGAATCATTTGAGGGTCTGATCATTTCACTAATAATTCAAAAATCTTGTATATTTTGTATTAGTCTTTCTATTTTATTTATGTAAGTAAAGTTTTTTATTATTTTAGAATTTTAAACATTCCTCGACTTATTTTGACCCTTGAAAGTGGTGTAATACCTTAAATTATTTTTTGCTTCTATTTTTTCCATTTCATTTTAATTTTCTACCATGCCTAAGGCATGTCCTAAAGTTGTGTAATATTAAAACAAATATATAATTGAAAAAAGAAAGCCGATTTAGGCTACAAGTTTATCTATTTAATTGTAAATTAGGTGTTTAATATAATAAAATGACTAATGGCAGTCATATATATGCATTGGCCAAGACTCATGAAACATTGTACCTAAGTCTTTGATGCCTTGTAAATATCTAAGCCTAAATGACAGTAATAGCAAGGAAACACCCACCTAAAATGTAGTAGGCCAACTCGCTAAAGTAAAATGGGCACAATGAATAAACCAACCTTATTTTATGATAAATGGATTTAACATGATTAAAATTGGAACGATATATAAAGGCATCTGATATCTTTCTTCTTTGCATAAATAGTAAAATTATTTAATTTGATATTATCATTTAATAAAAATCAGTTGATTTTTTAATTTTTATATATTAATGATTTTATGCTAGTCCATGTTCGTGCATTGCACCGATCAAATAAATGAAGTCAAATATGTAGATGATAAATACATTGAATCAATTTAATATTATTTTATGATTTGATTATTTAATATTTTAAAAAATATTCATCATTTGTTGCTTTTTTATAATTCATTATAATTTAATTTGTTGCTTTGAGTTATTAAATTAATGTTTTTTTATCATACTAAGTAAATTGATTACATTCTAAAAGTAATACTACATTCTTAAAAATATTTTAGTTATAATAATTATTGAATTTAACAATATTTATATGTTATTTGCCAAATTAATAAATTCAATATAAAATCAATAACAATTTATTGAATTTAACATTTCTGTCTTAGTTACCACTCCTATATACAAAGTATGTAATCTTACTACTTACTTGATTGTTCATTCTCTCCATGCTCAACATAAATAATTTAAGCTTACCATTCATGGTCTCATTTTAGAACAGAATCTAAAGGAATTCAAGAAAGGAAAAACACACATACAAACATAGAACTGGTATGATCAAATCTTTTTTTTTTCAAGAAAAAGGATTAAGAAAAATTTGTTAAACTCATCACAATGAATTATCCCAATAGCAAGAAAAATTGAAGAAGAAGAATATAGATAACATTAATATTGAAATACTTGGCTAGATTTGTTTGTTTGAAAAAAAAGGGAAAATTAAATAGGAAAATTTGAATATGGAAGAATAAAGTGATTTATTAATTAATTTATATTAAATCTCATATATTTTGACCGTTGCTTTAAATGAGGTATTGCAATGCATGCACATGGATGCAGGTTTCTCTTTTAGGTTTAAATTTTATACAACTAGTATATGTTTGATGCATTTAAACTCTTAAGAATCTTTTAGAACCTTAGCCGTTTTAGGATTATTCCCAAGAGAGAAAAACAGATTATTTTTTTCTTAACTTTCTTGATTAATCTTTTGAAAGTGCTCTCATCCATATCCTTATATGAACTAATAGTTTGGCAAATATTTAGGCTATTGTCGTATAGTTTTCTATTCTTATTCATTCACAAGCCATTTCTCTATTCTATGATAATTTCTGTGGAGTTGAGGATGTCATTCCAATTCCCAAGGATCATGAGGCAGTGGAGTCATGACTTTTCTAACACGTAACGGTGAGTGGATATTGCTCATGGCTATATTTAGCCATTGAAAGTATTTTATAAATGGATTATTATCGTTATTATCATGAAAATCATATTTTGAAAACTCATGGGACCATTGTTTGTTGCATGATTGTCAAAGGTGTCACCAGTTCAAGTTATATTATATTTCAAGAATATATGATTTTATATGGCATGATATGAATCTTCTCATCAGAAAGCACATTTAACAGGTGATCAATCATTCAATATAAAAGTATTATTTAATTATCAAGTACGAATAGCAACAATACATCATATAACAATTTATATGAATATTAGAAAATATTATTATTATTATCTATTTAGTATATATAACTGAACTAATTACCATAAAACAGTTAATTAAGAAGATAAAATAATTCATAACGCTTAGTATTTACCATATGAATAGCAATGTTCTAGAATAGTAAGGACAACTATATCCGTTATGCAAATTTTAATGATATATATAGAGACCAACCTAATATTAGAACTCTAATTAAATAACTAAGAAATAGTGTCCTATTAAATAAAAATAGTAATTTTTAGAATGATAAGATTTAGCCAGTCTATAAGATAGTCAACAATGACGCTTATATAAATATGTAATACTTATTATGTATTTGTAAGGGTAGGCAGTATAACTTAAGGAGTATAAAGAAATGACTGAAGTAACAATTAAAGTTTAATTAATAGTCATTAGGTAACATAATAGGACTCATTCAAGTGAATAGAAATTAACTAATAGCTTTTGCAACCTCTATGATTAATTTGTGAATTAATTATTAAGGGATAAGAATGTTCAGGATAACAAGATTAGCTTTAGTTTTATGGGTGTTATTTAACTATTGAAATTGTTATTATTTGTACTCATTGATTAAAACACTTGTTCAACCACATCACATCTACTATTGGATGTGATGTAGACCCTATTCAAGTAGGGTCAATCATCCAATGGTGGATGGGGTGTGAGTCAGGATGGTGTCCCACATATAATGAGTACAAATAATATTTTTCTTAACTATTATCAGTTTTGAAAATTAATTTACTATACAGGATTAGGAATCTTAAACTTTTAAAACTAATAAAATAGATAAATAATAATTAAATGTCTTTCAGTTAAATCATTGATATTATTAACATGATTATTGATGTTACAAGTGATTGTAAACAGAGCAGGCAGAGTTTACAATATTATGTTTAATATTTAAATTGTTATTCATAAGTAGCGGCAGAGATATGTGAAATAAGTTTCAGGGATTTGAAGTTATTCCTAATTCAATTAACTTATGTATGTTGAGATCATTCTAGAAGAATTGCAATTGTGTTGAGAAGTCATTAACCTTGGTACGCTTGGCCCTTTGAGGACGCATGTATGAAGTGGCAATGGAGGAACCTTTTGAGATGTTAACCTTGGTATGCCAGTTGCTGAGGTAGGAGGCAGCACATAGCCCATGGAGACAATCTTCAAGTCATTAACCTTGGCATATCAAGCTGCCATGGAGGTAGACTTATATGATTCAGACATACCTATATGGTCCTTAAGAGGACAAACCCATAGTAAATGTTTATGATGCAAGTGAATGGTTATTGAATATGAATTTAGTTTTAGGTTAGTTTCCTTAAAGTTGGATTTTTTTTTAGTTAAGACAAATTGAATTGAATATCGATAATATTATTATTAATATAAAATTATTTGCATGTCCATGCTTTATGTATTATTATTATTATATAGTTCATTGTTGTCCCATGTGATCTGTGATGACTATCTACTCATTGAGTTTGATACTCACCCCTTCTTTTTCCTTCCCTTTAACAGTGACTTGTTGCATATCCAGTTATTATTTTGCACCCAACCTTAATAGTTTCTGTAGCCGTTCCGAGTGTGATCTTCATTCTTGGTTAAGTTTGAATTAGGATCATGTTAGAAGAGTGCTTAGAATATGACAGGCAGAATTCTTAAACATCATTCAACGTGTATGAGATTATTTTAAGGTTATGTTATTTTGTCATTATAATATGATATATAATTTCTTCTAGGAACATGATTTAAGATTGTTTATTTTCAGTTATGGATTTTGGTTCAATTTGGAGAATCTAAATATTTTATGTATTTTATGAATAAAATTTTCAAGAAGTTTTAAGAACTTTACTTTATCCATTTATTTTTATGATTTATTATGAGCATTAATTTAGGAATTTACTATGCATGATTATATGAAATTAACTCTAGAAGACTTCTATAAGAGACAATATCCCTTATGTGTTAGTCACGATTTCTGTTGTGACAAATGGTATCTAAGCATTATTTCCTGCACTATATTGAGTAAGTGTCCACAAGTAATATGATGACTGCGTGAATGGAAGAGTGCCTGTACAAGTTTCGCATTTATTTAGTATAATTACTAAGGTTATGTTCATTTATTTAGATATCTATCATTTATATTTATGGTGGAAATATTATCGGGATTTGAGAATATATATATATATATATACACACACACACACACTAATAAATATATATGTGTGTGTTATATATGAAATATTTTACACATATTACTTTTGTAGTAAATGATGTAGCATAAAGTATTTCATATTGTTAATAGATATATATTTTTTTCAAGTAGTTATAAAAGTACCAAATACTTTCAATTATATATAGAATTAAATGAATATGTTAGGGAAATATGCTTCTTTATATATATATTGAGTTTCATAAAATTTAATATTAATAAATCGATACTTAAAGATTTTAATATCTAACTATTAACCAAAATTATGAACATTATGATTTGAAAAATATTTGCTATTCATCGATGAATTGAATGATATTTATTTGAAAGATATTATACATTATTTATATTTAACATGTATTATGAATATGATTTATTACATATTATTTTAATAGAGAATTATTAGATATTATTTAAATTATTAATGATTAAAATTATGAATGAAATTTCTTGATCATGTAAATTACTACTCTATTGTTGCGCTATTATTATTATAAAGATAAGGTCAATATTGAAACATCATGGCTAGATTTGTTTGTCAAGAAAAAGGGAAAGTAAATAGGAAAATTTGAATGTGAGAATGGCCATCTGTTAATACTCTTAAGCAATCTTCTAAGAACCTTAGCTGCCTAAAGGATGTTTTTCCTAAGAGAAAAACATGATTTCCTCATCTTTTTTATCTTAATCTCTTTTGGAAGTGCTCTCATCCAGATTCCTTATATGTGTTGTGAGTTTGGTAATCTTTAGGCTAGTTTCTTCTCATTCAATTTCCAACCATTCTTGATTCTAGTATATAATGCTATGGAGTTGAAAATGTCATTAGAGTTCCCTAGTATCATGTAGCAGTGAACCTTAGGTACTTTAGGATGAAACTTAGTTGGTATTGCTTACTGGATATTTTTGCCATTAAAAGTATTTATAAATTTATTATTATCGCCATTATCATGAAAATCATATTTTGGAAAACTCATGGGACCATCGTTTGTTGCATGATTGTCAAGAAAGTGTCATTAGTTTAAGTTATATCATATTTTAAAGAATACTATGTTTTATATGGCATGATATGATAATTTTTTATCAAAATAGGTTCTAGTTATACATTTCACAATTGAAAGATTTATTTAATTATCAATATCAGCGGCAAGACATCATAGAACAATGTATACAAATATTAAAAATATTATTATTATATATTTAGCACATACTACCTAGCTAGTTACCATAAAATAGTTAAGAAGATAAAATAGTTTATAACTACTTAGAGTTACTTGGAACATACCTAATAATTAACCCAATACACCTAGGAGGATCTGATTAATTACTAGACTTTACTCTTTGTTTCAATCTTAATCATGCTTTGAAAATACTTAGTGAAATTACGAGCCATTTTTTTTTTAAACATAATTGAAAACGCGAGCTCGCTTAACGTGAACGATTTAAAAATTTAAAAGACACATGGGAATTTACAAACATCACATCATAATATATTGGCTCCATCATATAGGATCCATAATTACATATCATAATAGATATTTTGCCTACCAAAATAAGACTAAGTGTAGGCAATCTAATAAAACATAAATAATATATGGATGGAAGGACATCCATTAATGGCACCTAGTAATAACACTCCAGGGATAGGGATAGATATCTTAAATATACGAGCGAAACTAGCAGGATTCCAAGTTCATGTCCTCCTGAGGCCTCAATGTGATTCACGAACGTTTCCTTCGTTTCTTGAAGACGAGATGGAAAGAAAATAGAGGGAGTGAGAAACTTATAAAAAGAATCTCAGTAAGGTACTCACCTCATGATGCATTGTGTCATCATCATCGTCCCCAGGAATCTCGGGTTATTATGAAATAGTGAGCATGCTAAGATTGATTTATTAAGTTCAAAAATATACTTTACCGGTTCGTCCTTTAATCATGCGTCTTATAATGCATCATAAACTTAGCATGTCATGTTTATAATGAACTTTTCCTTTCATATATAATAACATAGTTATGCATAAAATCACATCATATTCCTCATCATCATTTCATAATACTATGCATAGCAGAACATCATATTTCTCATCATCATCTATAAATACTATGCATAGCAGAACATCATATTCACATAATGCATTTACTTAGTTTCTTAGGTGACTTAAAGTTACTTTCATCATCATTTTCCTGGGCCACCCTATACTCCACCCTTTTGGGAGTAATCTAGGTTATGAGCTCATACCTTGCTAGTCTCGTCACCAAGCACATACTTATCCCTTTTGATAAGTAAAATTTCGTCTCTACCCTTTTGAGAAACAGACTAGGGGGCAAGAATCACCTTTTCACCGCCTATAGTTTGAGGGTCCAAAGGATCATTTTTCATATATTTTGAGTCACCTTTAAGTCTTTGCATGTTATATCATAATACAATTCTTCATTCATAATCATCATAACATTTTCTCATTTATAGTCTTATGCCGAAATAATATATACCAACTGGAATCATGCATCTGAGATTCCCAGGAAAGAGAGGTGGGTCACAATGGACACGCTTAAATACCAAATCTTTCCTTAGCGAAGAATTTTCCAAATTGCACTCTAAAGGAATACACTTTCTTCCAATAACAGAATATGCTCTTTATTTCATGCATAAGTTTTCATTGTTTGCAACAACAACTATAACATACAAACCAGGGAATCAATCAATGACACCAAATTCTTAAATAGCATCAAATCATATTTTAGTACACATAAATTACTAGCTTCCCATAAAATTCTTACAAAGTTTTAAAACTCTTTTAGAACTAATTCTTTTGTTAAACTTAAGAAGTCATAAGACTTTAGGCCTAACTTAACCATGGGACCGATTTATAACTTGAAAGAATGTTCATAATTAAATCTTTCACTTAAGATAAAAGGAGCAAGTCTTGAGCTTTAGAGATTTAGGTGACATCTTAGAATTATTACCATGCTATGCAACCTTATTTTAATCTTATCTTTATAAACATGATATGCAATTCCATTTTCTTTATCTTTAAGATTTAAGGTGATAACTTGAAAATTAAACATGATGCAAGAACTTGTAATATAAACATGATGCAAGAAACTTGGTCTTGGAATTCGCATAGGACCAGGAAAGGGAGAAGTAGAATCTTAAGCAACCTAGTCCTTGCACCCTGCATAGGACTTTGTGAGGAAGAAGAGAATTATATTTTTTTTTAAGCTCCAATTCAAGACTTCTTAAGAATAATTCTTTAACTCCAATTATCTTATTTCTTTGCTTATGATTCATAGGCAAGTCTTTGAGCTTTAGGATTTTTAGGTGATGACATAAAATAAACATGTCATGCATTGATTCTTTTAGCCATTATAAAATAAAGTGAGAGCATAAAATAAACATGAGATGCAACTTCTTTATTATCTTTAGAGATTAAGTGACAACTTGAAATTTAAACATGAAATGCAAGCTTGAAATTTAAACATGAGATATGCAAGTTCATTTATTTATTCTTGAGAATTTAGTTATGACATAAATAAATATGGTATGCAAGGCATAAACTTAAACATGGATGCAAGTTCATTGATTTCTTTACTAGAGCTCCTTCAAGACTTTTAGAGAATTATGTTTTCAACCCAATATATGTTTAGCAAGACAAAGTGAAAAATACATCTTTCATATTCAAACTCAAGATAAAAACATTATTCTTTAAAGTTTTGCATTAAATGGAATGTTCAAGCTTTATAGGCCTAACTTGAAAGATTTACAACCCATATTCAAGGTCCTCATCATTAGCCATCATTTCATTCTTCCTAGGCCATTTGGCCGAACCACTAAGGAAAATAAGGAAGAAAACTGAAATTTTAGAAGCTTTGGAAACTAGTGAAACCTTCAAGTTTTAGAGATCTAACTGTGAAAGTTGCAACCAACACTCAAGAATCTCATCATCAAACCATGGTCTCATCATAAGCTAGGCCATATGGCCAAAATACTTTAAAAAGAAGGAAGAAGAAACTGAAAATGAAAACTTAAAAGAAAGCTCATGAAAACATCATTTTTGAGCTAGAAACATAACTTGTCTTAGCATAAAATGAACTTAGAAAACACCTCCCTACCTAATTTGATTTGAAGGAAAGGAAGAGAACTTGGTTTCCTTGAGTGAAATGAAGCAAAATATTCTTGAAAACTTGAAGAAGAATTCAGCCAAGAGGAGGAGGAATGAGAGCTTTTGGTGCTCCAAAACTAGAATTTGTGTAAGTTATGAAGGCTTCCAAGGCTCTTAGCATGCCTATTTATAGAGGAATTCAAGCTCATGTATGACAAAGGAGGAGGAAATCTGACCAATTTTTCATGGGGAACAAAGGAAGGAAAATCATTTTGTGGCTTAAGGCATGTTTCATGCCATGTTTTAGGGATTTTTTTGGCATTTTGTTTTAGTGCATTTCTTGCAATAATTCTAATGATTATGGCTGAATTATTTCGTGCATTACAGCCTCATGGAAGAGGGTTTTGTGTGTTCCATGTATTATTTAGGTGTAGGCAAGGTATTCATGCAATTTAGAGAATTTACGGTTAAGGGCTTAGTGAATTAGTAAGCAATTTGAGTGTTTTAAAGCAATTTTAGGTTCTAATCAATTTAAATAAATAATTTTGACTCTAGATTAATAATTAGAATTTAATAAGCTTTAATTTGAGCCTAATATTGCTTAGGTTTCGTTAGACAAATCAAAAATCTCAAAATTTGTAAAACTGCACAAAGACAGGGGAAATGGTCATTTTACTTAAAAATTGCCCGAGACTACTCAGCTTAACCAATGGTTAATCATGGCTTAAAAACACCTTTTAAAACATTTTAGTGAGGTTTGGGTTAGTCCATGAATCTAAGTTAAAATACGCATAAGGGCGTTTTGGTCATTTCGTGTCCAAGTCAAAATTAGGATTCTTCTCCTCTATTAACACACATAACACAAACAATCCCTTATTAACATCAAAACATCCCCTTGAGGATGGGTGGGGCCCACGATCCTCATTTTCTGAGTAAAATAACCTCAGGGGCATTTTGGTCATTTTACACGAATAGAAATTGGGTTGCAATACTCACGAATTGCTCCTAACTTTCTTCTAACGTTATATTCCTTTATTAAGGATTGTTTGGTCTCAAATTTTATATAATATTTACCTACGGAATTTGGTAATTCCTAATGACAGGAAAAATTACAATAAAAAATTGTGGCGTTA